>JAMZAV010010024.1:0-18417 GCA_024449915.1 Sweltsa coloradensis
TTTATTTGTGGGGATAGTAGTAAGCGAAACTTCATTTTCCATTGAGATTTTAAAACACCAATTTAAAAATTTTTAAAATTTTTGTTTTGGGGGGGGTTTTTTTTTGTTTGGGTTTTGTTGTCTGTTTTTGTTTTTCGCCTTACCAGGCAAACGGTATATGCGATTTTGAAAATTGGAGGGGACCTTCGAAATCTTCTGAACTTGACCTGACACGTTTTTGGGGTACGATAGAAGAAATATTTCTCAGAATATCGTATTTTACGATTTTTTTCGATTTTAGTGCGATATTTTCGTGACATTGGGCGATTCTGACCAACGGGTGGGGCTACAAACCGTTCATATTAGACATGCACATTAAGGTTATGGTGATGTATTTCCCTTTTTTGAAAAAAAAAAGGAAAAAAGTTAGCCAGAATCCATAAAAAATTAAGGTTTAATCCATAAGTTTTTTTAGGTATAAAATAACAATTAACAAGTAACAATAAAAAACTTGACAACAATAACCTACAATGCTTCAAAAAGCACTTGAAAAAGTATAGAGATCTCATGCAAACAAAAAAACTCAAAAAAAAAGCTCATCCATAAAACGCTACTAAACAAGCGTTCGCGAAGCGCCCTTGTCAATTTAAAAAATTCAACAAATTTCTAAAATTACTAAATTAATATCTTAACCAAAATTACAAATTTTTCCAACTAAACTACAAAAAAAAATTTTTCAAATTGTACAAAATTACAAAACTTTCAAATCTTATAAGAGGAAATGTTTTTTTCCCACTAAAGTTAAGGGCAGAAAATCTTAAAATGATTTCACGTGTCATTAATTAAGCACAGTCAGATGGACAGACAAGGAGTGAGAGCTTCGCTCCCTAAATGTATGTAAACTGTTAAAACTCGTATTTGTACCGTTTGACCAAAAAAATTCGTACACCAATGTTATTGTCAGAAAACTATTTTAGCTATAGTCAAGTTTTAGCTAAAGGTTTAGAAAACTATGTCCAGAAAACCGATTTCAAAATTTAATTTGAACTAGTCTTGTACCTATATTACACTTTGTCAAAAAATCTGAATAAATTTCAAAAAGTGAGGTTTGTCCCGCCCAAAAAAATTCACAATTTTTTTCTTCTGTTATTTTAAAGGCCCTTTTTTCATTCAGCAAACTTTTCAGACAGTTTCTTCGACATTCAAATTTTCGGCCAGAGGTGGTTTCATGTAAATAGCTTAAAAAGAGCTGAGCTGGCCCAAATAAAACCTCGCGCGCTTAGTGATGCGATTGCAGTGAACGGTTCGATATAATTAACATAAACCAAAGTTTTCATGAAAGTTAAAACACTTCCTATATATTGATATCCAACTTGGTTGCCAAGTAGAAGCTTAGAAAACTGCGAGAGGTAAGTCCAACGGTGAAAAAATGAAAATGAAAACACCCCGATTAATTTCCCAAAAAATTATAAAAAAAGTTATCTTAAAAAAAAACCCAAAATTAACCTGCGTTTTCACGTTGTTTTAAACTTTAATCCAGGATCCAAATTTACGTTAAAAAATTGTACACGGAATAAAACCCCCGAAGTTCAACAAAATTGAGTAAATTATGGGGGTTTTCATGTTTTTTAGTTTTAAAAAAATTTGATTGGTGAAAATTATGGATCCAGTAGTAGTAGTTTTTTAAACGAAACCCCACGACGAGCATCTAGGGGCAGTGTTTTGTTACATGTAAGGTATATAGGTTTTTTACCCCTTGCCGGGACGTTTCTTTTATTTTCCCGAATAAAAAAATAAAAAAAAAAGGATTCCCTGGGAAAATGATTAATTTGCACTTATCATCATTCCATATATTATTTCTAAGTTAAAAGGTAGGGAAAAAGCCACGAAAATTTTGTAAAGTTTGCAGTATTGTATTTGGGTTTGGCCCGGGAAAAAAAGAGCAAAAAATTTTTAAATATTGAAATTTAAAATTGGAAATGTTTTAAAGAAATTTTTTACCCCAACTGTGACAAAAAAAACTGCCCGGTTCGGGGAGATTTTGAAGGTAACCAAAATATCTCTCGAGTTTAGTACTTTGCCCCTTTATAACAGCGGGTTTCAATTCCCAGGGTTTAAAAAAAACTTTGAAAAGGGAAGAGTCCCCTTTGTTTAATTCACTTTTACTGCGAGTGTTTAATGCCCCCCCGGTTTTGTCGTTATGGGGAATGTGCCCACATTATACGGTTGGCAAATAATTTATTTTCGTTTCCGGCCAAGAACATCCGAGTACATGAAATTTTCTTAATTTGTCAATAAAGCGTACAAGGCAGCCCTCCCTTAAAAGTTTATTCAAATATTTTTCGCTAATCGGGCCTAGAAGAAATTCAAAATGTGGTAAATTTTTTTAAAAAAATACAAAATCACGAAAAGATTTTTTTTTAAGGAAAATTTTTAGAAAATTTTTACTGTAAAGCCCTTTATTTCAATTTTGTTTTTCAAAATTTAAAACAGGACTTTACTAAAAAAGGGTTTCCCAAATCTCGAAAACTGGGGATTTAGTTCTAGATAACTACGCACATAGTTTTGTCTGGAATTTAAAAACAAAAGGATTTCCCGATTTACCCCGACTCATTTTTCCTTGTTGGGGCTTGGAAAAAAAATGCAACAAGTCTTTATTTCTTTTTCCGGTTGCTTTCCCCATTGCGTAGGGTCCCCGTTCTCTTGGGCCAAAAGGGAATACCAGTACCAGCGACAGTACCCAGTCAAAGCCAACTCTAGCAATTACAAAAAAAAAGCTAATTTTACAAATTTTTTATGGTGATTCATGAAAAAAAAAGTTATTCTAAAATTACGAAAAAAATTTTTAAATGTCTTTTTTTTTAATAAATTTAAAATGAATTCAAGGAAAATGGGGAAAACTTTTAGTGTTTTGGAAATATGAATTTTGAAGTATTACTTTAAAAAAGTTAAAATCAGTTTACTTTTTACAGTGTTTTTCCAAAACAAAGTTAGCAAGGAAAAAGCGAAAAAATGATCTCATTAGACGTGACATTTCCCGCCCCGAGTGCCCAAGGAACAGGCGGAACTAGTTTCAGGGGTCAGCAAAAACAAGAACTGTCGCTGGTATGAAAACCCCGCGATGTAGCTGGTAAAAAAGCGAGGGCAGACCCAAAAATATTTCCCACGTTCACGTACCCTTTTAAATCATTTATATGAAAAGAATGAATTTAATGAATGAAAAGAATTAATTTTAATTTAAATTAAAAAAAATTTAAAAAACGAATGAATGAAGAAAAAAAAGAAAGAACGAAAAGGATGGAAAAGAAAAGAATGGAAATGAATGGGAAAGAAAGTTTTAAATTAAAAACCCCAAAGAATGAAAGAAAAAAAAGAATGAAAAATGAATGAAAGAATGAATGAATGAAAGAACGAAATAAAATGAATTTAATGAAAAGAACGGGAAAAACCTTTTTTTGGGTCAACTTTAAAACCACTTTTTTTCAATTTTATGTTGCAAAAAATAAATGGCTAAAATTGAGTTACTAGAAAAAGAAAAATGTCGTAGATTCGTCAATGTACTATCTGTAAGCTATACACAATTTCAAGTAAGAATTTTACAAAAATAAAATTTATAAAAAGTGTGATTTTATTGATCACTTATATTTTAATTGCCAGTATTTTCTACGGATTATCCATTGACTGCCAGCCGGAGCGGATGTAACTTAATGAAGGGTCTCGCTCAGGTACTGGGACAAGTAACCCTCGGTTTGAGAATAGTGAATCATTAGGCCAACTTACCGGGAATAAACCCACGACACCAACCTCCCTATCTGCGCGGAACCCATATATACCAGGAAATATAAGTACTGACGATTAGCTAACAAGGGATCGCCTTGTTTTTGGCACATTGTCCCCATATCACTCGACCCACTACAGAGTCATATCCGGCGACAGTTTAGCTTATACTTCCGCCTCATTGAGCAAATATTATAATATAGATCTAGATCAGCGCTTCCACTTTTAGGACAAACATCGACGACTTGCGACCCTTAGCATATTAATGGATGTGCCCAGCACGGGTCTGTACTAACCACATCCCCAAGGCTAGAGTGAAGCTCCTTTATGGACATTAACTTTCTAAATTTATATCCGGGTAAAAGATATAGTTTTTTCAATTTGACCCCATTTTTTTCCGTGCATTAAAAAATTAAAACATTTTACCCCATCCCGATTGGACGAATAGTGCCTTTTTTGGAGAAGATTGAAAATACACATCTGCAAAAAAGGCTAAAAATGGGGGAAAAATTGGTTTGCCCCGGAAATGTAATATATTTCTTGTATTGCTACTATTTGAGATACAAAAAATTTAAAAGATGCAAAAAGTTCAGAAAAAAATCTTGTTTTAGGTATGTACATCAAATTTACATATAAGCCTAAAATGAAGCTTTAATTCAAAATCCAAATTTTTTCAAAATTCCTAAAAAACAGGATAAAAAAATAGTTAAAAAACACTAAAAATCTTGGAATATAATTTGTATTTTGAAATAATTGCTAAAAATAACTTAATTTTGACCAATTTAATTCGTACTGAATGGGTTTTAAATACCCAACGGTTGACGCGCCCTCAATCCAAGTAACTTTTTACCTAATTGTTTTGCAGACACTACCCCTGTACCACAAGAGGCTTGCTACGGAAAGTTCGGTTGCTTCTCCACCGCTAGCCCATGGGTCTCACCCACCAGGGCGTTCACCTATGTTCCAGAACCACCACACAAGGTAACTAGCATCTTTTTTATATTTCTTATCAATTTCCTTGTCATTTTCTCAAAACTTTATATAAACTTTGGAAATTACAGTTCAAATAAATGCCATTTTTTGTGGAGTTCCCCAAGGACCAATATTCGGACCCTTATTATTTATTATGACGAATATTTTATAACGTTAGCCTACATTTGATATTTATTAGCAATTTTGTTCGATTAATTGTAAAAAACAAAACGTTTTATCAATATTTTAATTTCAGTTCAAATTCATTATAATTTCTTGTGGATTTCCCCAAGGATCAATATTCGGACCTTTCTATTTTTGTTACTATTAACATAATATAACAATTTTGAAACTTTTTGCATATGGAATCAGAAATGTATTAAATGTATACATTGTTATTTATTTATAAATTTTCTTAACTGGGCCTAGAGAACACTATTCTTAGTTTTATTTAGTTGTCCTCCTTTGCGAAACAGTTTGTATATCTGAACAGGATAGACATTAAATAAATAAATAAAATTAATTCAAGTGAGTAACGGGTCTCGCTGCTTGAATGAATGAATAAATAAAAAATGATGTAAATAATAACAATAATACTAATTTCTTGCTTGATGCTTTCACAGCCCGAAATATTAGAGAAATCAAATATTTTACGAATCATTTCGCTGTGTTTCGCTGTGCATTTCACAGCGAAATGACGTAAAATATTTGATTTCTCTAATATATAATAATAATTATAATAATAATAATAATAATAATAATAATATAATAATAATAAAATAATAATAATAATAATTCACATTTTAAACTTTCGCGGCCCGTTAATATTAAATCAAACGTGTATGAGTTTCGGGTTATTTCGCCGCGTCGCGAGTAAACATTATACGTACCTCGACGTTTTCGTTACCTCTGTGGGTAACATATTCATGAGAACTGAGGCTGATTAGTTTGCTTCAGCCTCAGCCGAACACTCCTCCGTGGCGGTGTCTTCTGATTGGCTGGGGTGGCACACGTGGTGGAGTGGGGGGTAGTTTTCTCCCCTGGTTGGAGAGGATGACGTCAACACTTGTTGTTGTTGTTTTTTGTTGTCGTCGATGTAGTGGAGCTGCGGTTGTTGTTGTTGTTGTTGTTGTTGTTGTTGTTGTTGTTCTCTGTGTTGTTGACGTTGCTGTTGTAGTTGTTGTAGTTCCTTGTGGCGTCGGATGCTAGTTTGATGACTGGGGCCCAGGAGTTACTCAGTTTATAGCCGCCTACGTCACCGTTGAAGTTGTTAGGTGATTTGGCTATTTCTATTGACTCCCTGATTAGGCGTGGCCATAGGGCAGGTTCGTTGCATATTATTCGGGTTTCATCAAAAAGTATCTCGTGGTCAGGATTGCTGATGTTATCGACGGCATGTTTGGCAACAGCCGACAAGTCTTCTCTCAACGAGTTACAGTGATGTCGATGTTCTTTGACCCTTGTGGCGACAGTCCTACACGTTTGCCCTATGTACGCCTGGCCACACTTGCACGGTATTTTGTAAATACCGCTCCCCCCTAAGTGATTTTTGTCTTTTGGAGACCTTAACATACTGGCGACTTTCTTATGTGGTTTAAAAACAGTTTTTGATTTGAAACTTGTGTAGATAACGACTAATACGATCTGTTGTAAATTTCACATATGGCAAATGAGCAAACTTGGGGGGCGTGTCCGGCTTGACAGAGTGGTCGACATCTCGGGTGTTCTATGGAAGGCTCTACGGATGTCAGATAAGCTGTAACCATTGTCCTGTAATGTTTCAGTTAGTATCTTCTTTCTTCGGTGTAACTTTCTTCATCGGACAGGCGTTTGGCACGTGATACTAGAGAGTTGATAACTGCATGCTTTTGAGATGGGTGATGGTGTGAGGTGGCTTGTAAATATAAGTTAGTATGTGTAGGCTTCCGGTAGACGGCGTGACCAATACGACCATTATCTAACCTTGTCAATAACAAATCAAGAAAGGGTAACTGTTTTTCGAACTCTATCTCTACTGTCAATTGAATACTCTGGATGTATGTTTTTAAATGGGTGTGAAAATCGTGTAATTCTTCTCGCGTGCCCGGAACACACATACTATGTCATCCATATAGCGCTTCCATAGGACAGGTTTGATAGGAAATGTCGACAGAGCCTTGATCTCGAAATGCTCGAGAAAAATGTTGGCGATGACCGGGCTCAATGGACTTCCCATCGGACTTCCTTCAGATTGTTCGTATATCTTGTCCTCGAAAGAAAAGAATGTAGTGTTGAGACAATGCTCAGCCAGTTTGACAATGTGTGGAGCAAGGGGCATGATTTCCGTCAACACCTTAATAGCATCCGGAATCGGCACATTCGTGAAAAGTGAAACAATGTCGAAACTAACAAGTATGTGATGGGGTTGAAGATTTACACTTTTCAAAATGTCGATAAAATGATAAGAGTTTTTAATATATGAATCAGATGAAGGTACAAGATGTTGTAGTTGCTTCGAAAGATAAGCTGCCAGATGATACGTTGGAGAGTCGATGCCACTCACTATGGGCCTTAGGGGCGTGTCCGGTTTATGAATTTTTGGAAGTCCATAAATTCTCGGTGTTTTGGGGTCATGAATGATAAGATGCTTTTTTACATTTAAATCTAAAGGTGAATTTTTTATCAGCGCAATAGTTTGGGCTTTGATGCGATTCAGTGGGTTTTTTGGTATTTGTTTGTATGTTTTGCTGTTTAGTAAAGTCAACATTTTTTGTTTGTAGTCGCATGTGTTCATCACAACGGTGGCATTGCCCTTGTCTGCCTTCAAAACTAAAATCCTCTCATCCCTCTTTAGGGTGTTAATTGCCGCTACTTCCTGTTTGCTGATATTTATGGGTGGGGGTGTGGCATGGCGTATTATGCGAGCCGTCTCCTGCCTAACCTCTTCGGCCTGGTCTCGCGGCAGGTCCTTCACAGCTGCCTCGACTCCAGACACGATCTCTTCTATGGGAATGTGTAATGGCGCCAACGCAAAGTTTAGGCCCTTCGACAAAGCGTCTATAGCTGGCTGGGGTAGATTCACACATGATAGATTGTGAACTACTCGCTAATCCTAGAATCTGTAGTTTGACCTCTGTTTGATAAGCTCGATGTAGTTGTATCATTGCAGAGATTTTTTAGTTTTTTACTGTGTGTCTTACTGACCTGACTGTTGACGAAATGTACCTTGTTAGCAGCCAATTCTTCTATTATATTCCAGTGATAAGGGCTTAACTGACTGGCGAGATGGAGATGCAGCGAGTACAATTCACGTGAAACAGAATCTAAATGACTTCGACACTTGTGTATCTGGTTTCTGACCAGGGCTTCACTGGCTCTACGGAAAATATTTTTAGTTGAAATCGATGATATAAGTGGATGCTTGATTAACGCGAATTTCGGAATCACTTGATTGTCTCTGCATTGACAGAGGAACGCCAAATCACAACAATCGGTTTTCTTCACCCTCAAGCTACTGAACTTTTGTGTACTATTGAATATTTCCTCCCCGTAGAGGCGATTAATTCACATTTTAAACTTTCGCGGCCCGTTTAATATTAAATCAAACGTGTATGAGTTTCGGTTATTTCGCCGCGTCGCGAGTAAACATTATACGTACCTCGACGTTTCGTTACCTCTGTGGGTAACATATTCATGAGAACTGAGGCTGATTAGTTTGCTTCAGCCTCAGCCGAACACTCCTCCGTGGCGGTGTCTTCTGATTGGCTGGGGTGGCACACGTGGTGGAGTGGGGGTAGTTTTCTCCCCTGGTTGGAGAGGATGACGTCAACACTTTGTTGTTGTTGTTTTTGTTGTCGTCGATGTAGTGGTAGCTGCGGTTTGTTGTTGTTTGTTGTTGTTGTTGTTGTTGTTGTTTCTCTGTGTTGTTGACGTTGCTGTTGTAGTTGTTGTAGTTCCTTGTGGCGTCGGGATGCTAGTTTGATGACTGGGGCCCAGGAGTTACTCAGTTTATAGCCGCCTACGTCACCGTTGAAGTTGTTAGGTGATTTGGCTATTTCTATTGACTCCCTGATTAGGCGTGGCCATAGGGCAGGTTCGTTGCACATTATTCGGTTTCATCAAAAGTATCTCGTGGTCAGGATTGCTGATGTTATCGACGGCATGTTTGGCAACAGCCGACAAGTCTTCTCTCAACGAGTTACAGTGATGTCGATGTTCTTTGACCCTTGTGGCGACAGTCCTACACGTTTGCCCTATGTACGCCTGGCCACACTTGCACGGTATTTTGTAAATACGCTCCCCCCTAAGTGATTTTTGTCTTTTGGAGACCTTAACATACTGGCGACTTTCTTATGTGGTTTAAAAACAGTTTTGATTTGAAACTTGTGTAGATAACGACTAATACGATCTGTTGTAAATTTCACATATGGCAAATGAGGCAAACTTGGGGGGCGTGTCCGGCTTGACAGAGTGGTCGACACCTCGGGGTGTTCTATGGAAGGCTCTACGGATGTCAGATAAGCTGTAACCATTGTCCTGTAATGTTTTCGGTTAATATCTTCTTTTCTTCGGTGTAACTTTGTCCATTGGACAGGGCGTTTGGCACGTGACACTAGAGAGTTGATAACTGCATGCTTTTGAGATGGGTGATGGTGTGAGGTGGCTTGTAAACATAAGTGTGTGTAGGCTTCCAGTAGACGGCGTGACCAATACGACCATTATCTAACCTTATCAATAACAAATCAAGAAAGGGTAACTGTTTTTCGACTTCTATCCCTACTGTCAATTGAATACTCGGATGTATGTTGTTTAAATGGTGTGAAAATCGTGTAATTCTTCTCGCGTGCCCGGGAACACACATACTATGTCATCCATATAGCGCTTCCATAGGACAGGTTTGATAGGAAATGTCGACAGAGCCTTGATCTCGAAATGCTCGAGAAAAATGTTGGCGATGACCGGCTCAATGGACTTCCCATCGGACTTCCTTCAGATTGTTCGTATATCTTGTCCTCGAAAGAAAAGAATGTAGTGTTGAGACAATGCTCAGCCAGTTTGACAATGTGTGGAGCAAGGGGCATGATTTCCGTCAACACCTTAATAGCATCCGGAATCGGCACATTCGTGAAAAGTGAAACAATGTCGAAACTAACAAGTATGTGATGGGGTTGAAGATTTACACTTTTCAAAAAATAACCGTGCAAGTGTGGCCAGGCGTACATAGGGCAAACGTGTAGGACTGTCGCCACAAGGGTCAAAGAACATCGACATCACTGTAACTCGTTGAGAGAAGACTTGTCGGCTGTTGCCAAACATGCCGTCGATAACATCAGCAATCCTGACCACGAGATACTTTTTGATGAACCCGAATAATATGCAACGAACCTGCCCTATGGCCACGCCTAATCAGGGAGTCAATAGAAATAGCCAAATCACCTAACAACTTCAACGGTGACGTAGGCGGCTATAAACTGAGTAACTCCTGGGCCCCAGTCATCAAACTAGCATCCCGACGCCACAAGGAACTACAACAACTACAACAGCAACGTCAACAACACAGAGAACAACAACAACAACAACAACAACAACCGCAGCTACCACTACATCGACGACAACAAAAACAACAACAACAAGTGTTGACGTCATCCTCTCCAACCAGGGGAGAAAACTACCCCCACTCCACCACGTGTGCCACCCCAGCCAATCAGAAGACACCGCCACGGAGGAGTGTTCGGCTGAGGCTGAAGCAAACTAATCAGCCTCAGTTCTCATGAATATGTTACCCACAGAGGTAACGAAACGTCGAGGTACGTATAATGTTTACTCGCGACGCGGCGAAATAACCCGAAACTCATACACGTTTGATTTAATATTAACGGGCCGCGAAAGTTTAAAATGTGAATTAATTCGCCTCTACGGGGAGGAAATATTCAATAGTACACAAAAGTTCAGTAGCTTGAGGGTGAAGAAAAACCGATTGTTGTGTGATTTGGCGTTCCTCTGTCAATGCAGAGACAATCAAGTGATTCCGAAATTCGCGTTAATCAAGCATCCACTTATATCATCGATTTCAACTAAAAATATTTTCCGTAGAGCCAGTGAAGCCCTGGTCAGAAACCAGATACACAAGTGTCGAAGTCATTTAGATTCTGTTTCACGTGAATTGTACTCGCTGCATCTCCATCTCGCCAGTCAGTTAAGCCCTTATCACTGGAATATAATAGAAGAATTGGCTGCTAACAAGGTACATTTCGTCAACAGTCAGGTCAGTAAGACACACAGTAAAAAACTAAAAAATCTCTGCAATGATACAACTACATCGAGCTTATCAAACAGAGGTCAAACTACAGATTCTAGGATTAAGCGAGTAGTTCACAATCTATCATGTGTGAATCTACCCCAGCCAGCTATAGACGCTTTGTCGAAGGGCCTAAACTTTGCGTTGGCGCCATTACACATTCCCATAGAAGAGATCGTGTCTGGAGTCGAGGCAGCTGTGAAGGACCTGCCGCGAGACCAGGCCGAAGAGGTTAGGCAGGAGACGGCTCGCATAATACGCCATGCCACACCCCCACCCATAAATATCAGCAAACAGGAAGTAGCGGCAATTAACACCCTAAAGAGGGATGAGAGGATTTTAGTTTTGAAGGCAGACAAGGGCAATGCCACCGTTGTGATGAACACATGCGACTACAAACAAAAAATGTTGACTTTACTAAACAGCAAAACATACAAACAAATACCAAAAAACCCACTGAATCGCATCAAAGCCCAAACTATTGCGCTGATAAAAAATTCACCTTTAGATTTAAATGTAAAAAAGCATCTTATCATTCATGACCCCAAAACACCGAGAATTTATGGACTTCCAAAAATTCATAAACCGGACACGCCCCTAAGGCCCATAGTGAGTGGCATCGACTCTCCAACGTATCATCTGGCAGCTTATCTTTCGAAGCAACTACAACATCTTGTACCTTCATCTGATTCATATATTAAAAACTCTTATCATTTTATCGACATTTTGAAAAGTGTAAATCTTCAACCCCATCACATACTTGTTAGTTTCGACATTGTTTCACTTTTCACGAATGTGCCGATTCCGGATGCTATTAAGGTGTTGACGGAAATCATGCCCCTTGCTCCACACATTGTCAAACTGGCTGAGCATTGTCTCAACACTACATTCTTTTCTTTCGAGGACAAGATATACGAACATCTGAAGGAAGTCCGATGGGAAGTCCATTGAGCCCGGTCATCGCCAACATTTTTCTCGAGCATTTCGAGATCAAGGCTCTGTCGACATTTCCTATCAAACCTGTCCTATGGAAGCGCTATATGGATGACATAGTATGTGTGTTCCCGGGCACGCGAGAAGAAATTACACGATTTTCACACCCATTTAAACAACATACATCCGAGTATTCAATTGACAGTAGAGATAGAGTTCGAAAAAACAGTTACCCTTTCTTGATTTGTTATTGACAAGGTTAGATAATGGTCGTATTGGTCACGCCGTCTACCGGAAGCCTACACATACTAACTTATATTTACAAGCCACCTCACACCATCACCCATCTCAAAAGCATGCAGTTATCAACTCTCTAGTATCACGTGCCAAACGCCTGTCCGATGAAGAAAGTTACACCGAAGAAAAGAAGATATTAACCGAAACATTACAGGACAATGGTTACAGCTTATCTGACATCCGTAGAGCCTTCCATAGAACACCCCGAGATGTCGACCACTCTGTCAAGCCGGACACGCCCCCCAAGTTTGCTCATTTGCCATATGTGAAATTTACAACAGATCGTATTAGTCGTTATCTACACAAGTTTCAAATCAAAACTGTTTTTAAACCACATAAGAAGTCGCCAGTATGTTAAGGTCTCCAAAAGACAAAAATCACTTAGGGGGGAGCGTATTTACAAATACCGTGCAAGTGTGGCCAGGCGTACATAGGGCAAACGTGTAGGACTGTCGCCACAAGGGTCAAAGAACATCGACATCACTGTAACTCGTTGAGAGAGACTTGTCGGCTGTTGCCAAACATGCCGTCGATAACATCAGCAATCCTGACCACGAGATACTTTTTGATGAAACCCGAATAATATGCAAACGAACCTGCCCTATGGCCACGCCTAATCAGGGAGTCAATAGAAATAGCCAAATCACCTAACAACTTCAACGGTGACGTAGCGGCTATAACTGAGTACTCCTGGCCCCAGTCATCAAACTAGCATCCGACGCCACAAGGAACTACAACAACTACAACAGCAACGTCACAACACAGAGAACAACAACAACAACAACAACAACAACAACAACCGCAGCTACCACTACATCGACGACAACAAAAACAACAACAACAAGTGTTGACGTCATCCTCTCCAACCAGGGGAGAAAACTACCCCCACTCCACCACGTGTGCCACCCCAGCCAATCAGAAGACACCGCCACGGAGGAGTGTTCGGCTGAGGCTGAAGCAAACTAATCAGCCTCAGTTTCTCATGAATATGTTACCCACAGAGGTAACGAAACGTCGAGGTACGTATAATGTTTACTCGCGACGCAGCGAAATAACCCGAAACTCATACACGTTTGATTTGATAATATAATAATAATAATAATAATAATATTAATAATAATAATAAAAATAATTATTATAATAATAATAATAAATATTATAATAATAATAATAATAATGATCATAATAATAATAATAATAATAATAATAATAATAAGGCCTGCAGGGTTGGCTTGGTCGCTTTGATTTTTGCTACGCAAAGTCCCCCACTGAAAATCAGTTATATAACTGAGTGGGTAGACTCTAAATAAAATGTATTTATTTATTTTATTTTATAATAATAATAATAATAATAATAATAATAATAATAATAATAATAATAATAATAATAATAATAATTTTCTTTATATATTAAAATTAAAAATAAATAAATAAAATAAATAAACGTGAGAGACTTGCTGTTTCCAGGTGAACCCAAAGTACTGTCTTCGCACGCGGTTCAACCGTGAGCGCTGCCAACACCTGGACGTCTACGACAGTCACTCCATCTACAAGTCCTACCTGGCGCCCAACGTAAACACTTCTTATCATACACGGCTACCTGGAGGACTACAGTCGGCCCTGGATGCTGGTCAGTGCCTCCATTATCCCTTATGGCCTGTCAGTCATTATAATGATGGGAGACCCTAAATATAGGAGTTTCTGCACACTTCTCAACAGCTCCATAAAAATTTTAAATTTTGCATATAAAAGTAATTATAAATTTTCATAATAAATTTCATTTTCTAGCAATGAGGCACATGATAAATTTTTAAGGTTGTTTCGAATCAGCTTTGTTGATTCTGGCGTTGTCCTTGGGTGATATCGTGTCCAGCTTGATTGATCAGTGATTCATACTTCAATGCCGGTCCCTATTTTGGTCTTTGTTCGCTCGTCGATGGTGTCGGCGCCTACAGGATTGGCTTGGTCGGCTTTAAATTAAATGTCTTCAAATGAAAATCAATTCTGTGACTTAAGTGGGTGTCACTCAATACGAAATAATTGATTTTATTGAAAAATCAAAAAAAAAATCTTATCAAAAATGGTGAAGGGTTTAGGGATGAAAATTAACGTTTTTTTTTTTTTTTTTTTAGAAAATGGCTGCCGAGCTTCTCCGGGTGGAGGACGTGAACGTGGTGATCGTGGACTGGAGCGGTGGAGCCACGCCCCCTTACGTCCAGGCCACGGCCAACATCCGACTGGTGGGGGTGATGACGGCCTACCTCATACACACCATGATAGTGAGTACACAACTACTTCCAACCTTAACTCATTCAGAACATAATTAAATATACACAAATTTGGTTATTTTAAGCTAAAAATTAAAAATTAGTATTCTTTATTTTTTCTGATTTTTTTAGTTTTTTTTTTATACTTTTCATTGTAATATTTCAATAAATTTTGGATTTTGAATAAAATCAACGTATTATGTTCAAATGTGTATAAGAAGTGCATTTCTTAAAAAAAAGTTTTTTTTCGATTTTTTTTGCATATTTTGGATTTTCTGTATCACAAATACCAGCAATACCAGCAATTTTTTCTCCAGAGCGTTGAACATCTTAATTTGTGTGCTTACGAGCGTGCCGTGTACATGTCTGTCTCGTGAAGACTCTTAAGCATAAAGATTACGCGTCTGGAGTACGCAACGGGAGCTTCCGGTCTCTCCACATCCCCTGGACTAGAGTGACGCATAACGGTTGACGCGCCCTCAGATCATACTAACAGCCTCTTTTGTTTCTTAGGTGGAGGTTGGAGTGAGAAGTGAGGACATCCACGTGATTGGTCACAGCCTGGGTGCGCACGCAGCCTCCTACGTGGGCAACACCCTGAAGACGAGGTACGGCCACGACCTGGGAAGAATCACCGGTGAGTCACGTGACTATACTAGCTACAACATTAGAATGCAGATGCTCCCGTTGCAAGCGGGGGTAGTTTACCGAATTAAAGCATCAATCCCACCCATTCAAGATGACGGTTTGGCGTTTTAATTTATGCTTTTTTAATGCAATTAAGTATTTTACTGGATTGTTTGATATGGTTTTACCTTGTGCAGCATGGGATTCAACAAACAGAAACAATGCAAAGTTATTGCATAAGGGATTTTAGTAATCATTTGGTGTTAAATTCTACTATGCTCACCTGTCAAACTGGCGGCCATCTTTAAAAATATTTTTTCGATTAATCGCTCCCATCTAATTAACATGCAAAACTCACCCATTCAAGATGGCTTCCCATTGTCCCGAAAATGGACCGCTGACTGCTATTCTAGCCAATTATATGGGATGTCTATGGGGTAGTATCAATACGGAGAAATAAGTCTAGCCAAAAACACAATAACGAATAATCTATCCACGCTGAGCTGGCGTGAACAGAGTTGAGTGTTATATTGGGAAAACCGTATCGAAACTGTCTACGTAAACACACATAACAAAAACTTGTAGAAATACAGCCAAACCTTACACACTCAAAAGGAATGAGATCTAAAAAAGGGCCAAGCTCATCTACCCTTCCACATAAACGTACAGTGTCCCATAACAGCATCCTCGAAAAGCTTGGCAAAATAGAATTTGCGATTATTAATTTAACGTAATAGTTTATCCAAGTTCTTTTTTTCTAATTAATTTAAACGTAATAACATGCAAATTCTATTTTTGCCAAGCTTTTCGAGGATGCTGTTATGGGACACTGTACGTTTATGTGGAAGGGTAGATGAGCTTGGCCCTTTTTTAGATCTCATTCCTTTTGAGTGTGTAAGGTTTGGCTGTATTTCTACAAGTTCTTGTTATGTGTGTGATCTCATTACTTTTTCAAGTTCCATTACAAAATTATTTGCTAAAATATAATATTTTTATCAAAGTTGATTTAAATTCTATGGTATTAGCAGTAACAATATAGGATGTAAAATATCTAGACCCGGATTCATGTACATCCTGGGTATAGGTGGGATAACCATGGTATAACGACGGTATAAGGACTGGACCCCAATTCTTGAGTTCGTGGGAGAAGAGTTGAAAACGCAATTTGAAAACGAAGTCGTTTTCGTTTTCGAAGGAATTGGTATTCTTGAACGGTATCGTGGAAAACGTCATGGGTTGTGAGTTGAAAGCATTGATATTAATTAAACCCCTATAGTAGGCTAGATTAGCAGTCTCCTATACCTCCGCACAGGCGCGAGCGTAGCAAATTGAAGACTCAACCGGCCCATTTCAAGATGGCGATTTGGTGTTTTAATTTATGCTTTTTTAATGCAATAAAGTATTTTACTGGATTGTTTGATATGGTTTTAGCTTGTGCAGCATGGTATTAAACAAAAGAAACAATACGAAGTGATTGCATAAGGGAATTTAGTAATCATTTGGTGTTAAAGGCTAGTATGCTTACCTGTCAACCTGGCGGCAATCTTGAGAACTATTTGGCCACAAATCGCTCCCATTTGATTAACATGTAAACTGTCATTTTAAGATGGCTTCTAATTGTACCGGAAGCGGACCACCGACTGCTGGTCTAGCCAATTATATAGGATGTCTATGGTTGAAAGAGTAACACGAAATCCAAACACTTTAAAAAGATTTGCGTATAGCAAAGAGCTCGAAAAAGTTCTATATTTATTCTAGATGGCAGTGCCTTCATAAACGCGGGCCAATCGAAAGACAAGTTGTATGAAATGATTTGATTGTTGCAATTATGTAAACAAAACAGTTGAGCAAGTTCATATCAAAACAATGTTGTGCTGGCATAGGGTTGGCTAGGCTTGTCAAACATGTAATGTAAGTATGAATTTTACTAGTCCTATAGCCAAATGGAACTTTAGACCTACACTTTTGCATTATAAATAATTTTCCACATCTGGGCCTAGGCCAGGGACGGTTTCTGATTTGTTTTATGAGAGTATAATGACACCTTTTCTCGTTCCACACAAAGAGAAAAATTTTAAATGTCCGCTATTTGTTTACGTATCGCACTTTCCCGCCTAACTCTGCTTATACCGTCAACAAGTGTCAAGTAACTATGGTTACTTGTTGATTGTATGCCAAGTGTTTAAGGCTTATTTTAAAACCTTTATTTGGAAGCCTTCCAACAAACTTTTTCAACTTGTTTTTTCAAAAGAGGACTATATTTCTATAACCTTAATGTCCATGTAAAATATGAACATTGTAGTCCCACCCGTCTGGTCAGAATCGCGGGCCGATGTATTAGATGTTAGCAGTAGTAGGCAGTAGTAGGCAGTAGCAGTAGCTAACATCCTTAAAGTGATTTTGAGCATGTTTCAAGCCATTTTTTCACCAAGAAGGAATAATCGTACCCCAATAAAATTTGGCATGTGTTGTCAGGTACCTAAATCCCCTCGATTGTGATAGTTTTCAAGTTCACATCACGTTACATGACGGCTGGGTAACACCTCGAAATCACCCCAACTCTGCTTGGTGTATAAGGTGCTTGAGTGTGTAGCGCACCGCGGCTTGGCTGCGGCGCCCTAACGGGCACCTAGATTTGGTTGGAACCACTATACATCTCTTAAAGCTTGGGCCAAGCGAAATTCGAGTTAATGAATTGAATTTAAGTGGTTTTATACAGATAAAATAATAAATGTGGACAAGGGCGGTTTGACCTTCAACCGCGAAATATCTAAGAATTGGTGAAATAAACCCGAAAATTATCGAATATTGTTTAGAATTTGCCAAAAGTCTGCATCCTGACCTGTTCAGTAGTTAAAATCCTTTTGACGGGTGCTGCTACTTCTATTATACAGAAGGTTTACATTCAGCGTAAAAACCTAAATGGTTTGATACCATTTCATTCTCTGGGGGTATTTGACTGGAAAGCAAGGGACCACTCCCCAAACCAACATACAATGCAAGAACTCACCATCGCATCAGGCACTGCAAAATATCAGGGGAGAGGCTTCGAGCCCAACCACCAATCCCCAAACAAGCAGTTTGATGACTCTCCCTCCCACGTCATCATTACTCTAATTCAACACATCATCTTGGCTCTAATAATCTTAAAAGGCAAAGATGTCCATCTCGCAAACATCACGTAGTAAGTAGTCCTTTCCGAAACTAGAGGCGAGCTCTGGCTGTCGTCGTCGTCCTCCCCCAACCCGTGGCTATGTTCTGACCAGCATGGGACCTTCTTCCCCATAT
>JAMZAV010010025.1:0-24535 GCA_024449915.1 Sweltsa coloradensis
GTGCGCCCTATGCGACTGGATTGCCATTTTTTTTTTTTTTGTTGTTCAGTTTTGTAATGTTATTCAAGTGAGGTTGACAACAATGACATCTCTGCACTCGCCGAGTGCATACCAAGGAAAACGCCATTAGTCAGTTTGTATTGTAGATTTTTTGTACTTCGCATTTTGAAAGTGTGTCCTCTTGTGTGGGCAGGGTAGGGAGATTGAAACAATGGAGGTCTACCACCGTAAACAGTCTGAAACAAATAGATTGAACGGTATTTACTTGTATTTCATTTTTTTTTTATTTATTTATTTGACGTCTATCCTATTCAGTTATAAAAACTGATTTTCAAAGGTGGTCAACTAAATAAATCTAATTACATAGATGCAGAAACAACAATAAACTACATTTAAGTAAATATATGAAATAGTAGCATTACACCAACAATGCATTAACCACAACAAATTTTGGTAACAATAAAAATGATTTTAAATGCGACTTTTATTGATTATTGCTTAGTGGTTTGGGCAGTAAGACAAAAACTGAGTATGTTGAAACTCCAGAGTAGAATTGACCATCTTTTTTGATTCTTTTCCCCTTGAGCCAAGATTAATTGCAGTCTGATTGTTTCACGATTGAGGAAAGGATAAAGTTTTAGGGGTGCTGGTAAATACATACAAAGTATTGAAAGATAACGTTTAGGTATTCTACCCAATTTTTTTAAAATTGTTGATCGTGATAGAAATAAATTTTCCCTAGATTAAATTCTGAAGCATTTAGAAAGTTATTTATGTACAGAGGCGTATCCTATTGGAATTCAATTTCTTATGATATTAGAAGCCAGTTTACTGATCTAGGAATTGTACAATTTAAAAGTAAAATTGAAGAAATGATTTTGAATCAAAGAGCAAAGAATTGATATTTACTATTTATTTTGTAGGTTATTGTCTGTGTGTTTGTGTAATGTTAATCACACACATAACAAAAACTTGTAGAAAACAGCCAAACCTTACACACTCAAAAGGAATGAGATCAAAAAAAAGGGCCAAGCTCATCTACCCTTCCACATAAACTTTACAGTGTCCCAAACAGCCATCCTCGAAAAGCTTGGCAAAATAGAATTTGCGATTATTAATTTAACGTAATAGTTTATCCAAGTTCTTTTTTTCTAATTAATTTAAACGTAATAAACATGCAAATTCTATTTTGCCAAGCTTTTCGAGGATGCTGTTATGGGACACTGTACGCTTATGTGGAAGGGTAATGGCTTGGCCCTTTTTTAGATCTCATTCCTTTTGAGTGTGTAAGGTTTGGCTGTATTTCTACAAGTTTTTTGTTATGGTGTGTGATCTCATTACTTTTTCAAGTTCCATTACAAAATTATTTGCTAAAAAATAATATTTTTATCAAAGTTGATTTTAATTCTATGGTATTAGCAGAAACAATATAGGATGTAAAATATCTAGACCCGGGTTCATGTACATCCTGGGTATAAGGTGGTATAACCATGGTATAACGACGGTATAAGGACTGGACCCCAATTCTTGAGTTCGTGGGAGATGAGTTTTAAAACGCAATTTGAAACGAAGTCGTTTTCGTTTCGAAGGAATTGGTATTTTTGAACGGTATCGTGGGGAAAAAGTCATGGGTTTGTGAGTTGAAAGCATTGATATTAATTAAACCCCTATAGTAGGCTAGATTAGCAGTCTCCTATACCTCCGCACAGGCGCGAGCGTGGCAAATTGAAGACTCAACCGGCCATTTCAAGATGGCGATTTGGTGTTTTAATTTATGCTTTTTTAATGCAATAAAGTATTTTACTGGATTGTTTGATATGGTTTTAGCTTGTGCAGCATGGTATTAAAACAAAAGAAACAATACGAAGTGATTGCATAAAGGGGAAATTTTTGTAATCATTTGGTGTTAAAGGCTAGTATGCTTACCTGTCAACCTGGCGGCAATCTTGAGAACTATTTGGCCCACAAACGCTCCCATTTGTTTAACATGAAAAACGTCATTTTAAGAGGGCTTCTAATTTACCGGAAGGGGCCCCACCGACTGCTGGTCTACCCAAATTATAAGGATGTCTATGGTTGAAAAAATTTCACGAAACCAAACACTTTAAAAATTTGCGTAACAAAGGCTCGAAAAAGTTCTATATTTATTCTAATGGCAGTGCCTTCATAAACGCGGGCCAATCAAAAAGACAAGTTGTATGAAATGATTTGTTTGTTGAAATTATGTAAACAAACTTGAGAAATTTTCATATCAAAACTATGTTGTGCTGGCCAGGGTTGGCTGGCTTGTCAAACATGTAATGAAAAGTAATAATTTTACTAGCCCTATACCCAAGGGAAACTTTAACCACACTTTTACATTATAAATAATTTTCCCATCTGGGCCTGGGCCGGGAAAAGGTTTTGATTTTTTTTTTATGAGAGTATAAGACACCTTTTCTCTTTCCACACAAAGAAAAAAATTTTTTAATTCCGCTATTTGTTTACGTATCGCACTTTCCCCCCTAACTTGCTTTACCGTCAACAAGTGTCAAGTAACTATGGTTACTTGTTGATTGTATCCCCAAGGTTTAAGGCTTATTTTAAAACCTTTATTTGGAACCTTTCCAAGAAACTTTTTAAATTTTTTTTTTTAAAAGAGACTATTTTTTCTATGACCTTAATGCCCCAGAAAAATAGAACTTTTGTATCCCACCCGTTGGTCAGAATCCGGGCCGACGATTAATGTTAGCAGTGCAGTATGGCAGTATAGCAGTAGGGGCAGTAGCTCATCCTTAAAGTGATTTTGAGCAGTTTCAACCTTTTTTTTCCCCAAAGAAGGGAATAATGTACCCCAAAAAAAATTTTGGCAGTGTTTTCATTACCTAAATCCCCTCGATTGTGTTTAGTTTTAAATTCCATCACTTCATGAGGGCTGGGAAACACCTCGAAATCACCCAACTTTTCTTGGTGTAAAAGTGCTTGAGTGGTAGCGCCCCGCGGCTTGGCTGCGGCGCCCTAACGGGCCCCTAGTTTTACCTTATAAGTTCTTTTTAATGATTTTGTTTTTTTCTCTTTGTTGCTCATTATTGCTTTGATATGAATGATATAATCAATGTATTTTCTTTTTTTATTTTTTTCTGCCTAGTTTGTCTTTTGCCCCCATTGATGGAGCTTGCAACTTATTGGGTGTCCTGTATCATTGCTGTGATCAGTTTAACATGAACAATTTTTAAAATAATTTTTAATCTGTATAATTAAATTTTAAAGTGTCAAATTTTTTGGACTAAACTGTTATCAAGATTTGAACCCCCAAAATGAAGTTAACCAAGAAGGTTTCTTCCCCGGGGAAAGTTTTTTGATTATACCCCCCTATTTGCTGTTCCTGATTTTTGGCAAACTCATTTTCTTTTGGGAGGGGGATCGCTAAAAAACTTTTTTTCTTTTCGTTTTTTTTTTTTTAAATTTTTTTTTGTTTCTATTTCTATTTTTTTTTTTTTCTTCCTTTTTTTTTCCCTTTTCTTTCTTTTTTTTTTTTTTTTTTTTTTTTTCTTTCCCCACCCTTTTCTATATTTGTTCATTCATTAATGCTTATCAAAACTTTTATATATCTCATTTCAATAACACAACTTTGTGCATTTTCTACAATTTTTTCCATGTTATTTTATTTTTACCAGTTTTATCTTCTTTTATTAAACAACTCACATTACCCGGGGTTTTACTTTGAAATTGGGGGGTGCAAATTTTCCCATAATACCCTTACCTTTTACACCCCCCAAAGAGAAGGTGCAAAAGTGTAAAGTTGAAATTCCCCCCGGACAAAAGAACACGTCTTTGGAAAAAATTGAAATTCCCGGGACAAAGAACGTTATTTCTTCAAAAGTGCAAAAGGTGTAAAAATATGGAAAAAAGAAAACCTCGTGTCGTCTAAAAATTTAAATAATCTGTCCCTTTTTAATAGGTTACATAAGTCTTTATATGATTTTAAAAAAGACTAAAAAATTTTAAATAATTTGTAGAAAATAATAAAAAAAAGTTGTACAAAAATTTTAATAAATTTTGGATAGGCAAAAAATTATGTTTGTATTTTGGTTTGTATTTGAAATGAATTTTAATGGGCGCCAGCACTCCCGCCTGGAATCTGG
The DNA here is from genome assembly GCA_024449915.1 of Sweltsa coloradensis. NCBI lineage: Eukaryota > Metazoa > Arthropoda > Insecta > Plecoptera > Chloroperlidae > Sweltsa > Sweltsa coloradensis. The sequence goes on from JAMZAV010010025.1 coordinate 4,125, forward strand.
ACCCGCTTTTGCATTTTGTTGGGGGGTGGGAAGATGTGTGATACGCCTTGTTTAAAATCTGGAAACTTTTCGGAAAATTTGGTTGCTTTTTAAAAAGGAAGCTATAAAATTGGGGTGTGTATTCAAAAACACCTTTTTGGGTTTTGGGTTAATATTTTTTAAACCCTACTGGGCCAGCTTATTTTTTAAGACGTCCCCAGGCCTAGGCTAGGTACCTACTGTAGGGCTAGAATTCATGAATAAATTTTGGGGTTATTTTTTGAGCACAATTCCCGAGACAAGCAAACTGAGGGGAACAAATAAAATAAAAGGCTTTTCGTTTTCTGTTTTTGGGTCTCATTACTTGGTCTTATTATTTTATTGTTTGGTTCATCTCATTACTTGATCTTGGTCTCGTTGAAAATACCACATGTGTCATTCTAAACATGGCGGCCTCGGGATTTTTAAATCAAAAACACTTCCAATCACGTTGAGTAGGCCCAGCCAAGTAAGTTTAAAGGGGTTGGTTCCGTAGAACGACCGGTCCCCGGTCGTCTATTATTTGTTCCGTAAATCAAATTGGGGCCACTCGACCCTTGCCGAGCGTACCGTTAATTTTTGTGGTCGACCTTGGTCCGACCAAAACCCCAAACTTTTTGAGGTGGGCGTAGTGGTCGTTTCATTGAGTAGGGCGCCTTTTTTTTAAAATTTTGTTGCTGTTGTATTTTCTGTTTACTCAACGTAGAAACTGATTGAGCGTAAAGTCTCGATTGGTAATGCTTAAGACTGTCAAGCATACGGGAGGTGGGCTTAGGCTTTCGTGTTTTTCTGTGCTTGTTTTCTAGTAGGCCTAGCCAGCTGGTCGGGGTTGTTTAAAGCCCGGCCAAACCCTAGGGCCGGGGGGGCAAAATATTCAAATTTTTTATTTGGCCTGGAGCATCACGACTGACATTGCCTGGCAGTCGTATTTGTCAAAATTAATTAAATAGCAGCATCTCTTCCCCTTCCATCGCCATTTTCCCGCGGGGCAAAATTCGAACGTTTCTATTGGGGAAGTTTTCCTTTTAAAGGTCGGACCAAAGCGACCACGACGGGGGCGTCACGCCCTATCGACGACCAGTGTGGTCGACCGGCTTCTACGGAACCCAACCAAAATTTTGGAAATAAATTAAAAAAATAGACAAAATAAAATTTGATAGGGAAATGGTACGGTAGGCCTATGTAAATACACTTTAAAAACGTCCCCATGATCAAGACCTGAATTTTGGGCACTTTCGATTCTTTTCTTATTATTGTTTTCAATCATCCGTTGTGTGCGTGACTTTTCGGAGCTACTTGTGACGTCACGGATGAAACTGGGTGTTTTGATGACGTAATTCGGACGTAAATCGAGACCAGACCTAAGGTTTTCCACTATTCAGAAAGGTCCTAAGTGTGTTAATTTAAATTTTTTTTCTGCAATTTGTTTTTAATTTTTTTAGCAATTACCCCGGGATAAAGCACAATCAGCTGATAAAAATTTTTTGGACTGGGCCACATCTTGTTCCGTTTGGGTTCCGGAACGTACGGAAAGTTAAAAATTGGTGATGTTCCCGTTGTCGTTGCCGGGGGCTTTTTTGTGCATCGTGTCGAATTAAAAATGTGATTCAACTTTCTTTCCCCTTATCGCTACCGGGCAATTGTGCATCGGCCTTTTTAGGCCTTAAATTTTTATGGTATTTTCTTTCCATACCCCCCAGGCAGAGTGGCGCATTATGACCTAACGGTTGAAAGCACCCCGAAAATAAAAAATTTTGGTGCAAGCTAAAGGGTAGTGCACCCCCAGCCAGGCAGCTGTGCGCTAGAACACTCGGGCACCTTATACTGCAAACGAGTTGGGCAACACGGGGTTGTATGAAGTTAAAAAACGTCTTAATCAGGGGGGGGGGGGGTCTTTTCGGGTTTGGGGCGGTCCAACTTTTAAAACCTTTTTCCCCCATTAAAACAATCAAAAACCATTCATATGAGAAATAAATACAAAGGACTCATTATTAAAAATTTATTTGGCCTACATTGTGTTCGTTGAAAATACACAAATATCACTTGAAATACCTAATACAGTTTTTTAGCTACGACACTTACAATTCATGTTCTTATGTCCCCCAGTAGAAGTGATTTACCTTAGGCCCGCCTCCTTTAATTTTGGATGAGGTAAAAGCGTAGCGAGCGAAAACAAAAATTCTATTTCACAGGGGGGGCATCGGAGTACAAAAACCGTAATGTTTTTTTTCTTTTTTCAGGGCCCATTTTTTGTGGGCTGTTAACATATTCCCGGGTAAACCCTACCCAATTGGCTTGTTTACGCAAAGCTCCCCCAGATCGCGCCCCGCCTAACCCCCAAAACCAGGGTCCACTAGATACTTTTCCGGGCTTGTTAGGATCTAGTGGAACCCTGCCCAAGACCGTGGCGGTTTTTTGAAAAAACTATGTATAGCCCTTCTGCATTGTTTAAATCTGTATGCTTCCTCTTGTTTTTTTACGTATTGTTTTTACCATTCTTCTTTAATCAATGGTTTTCGTAAATAGTGTAGGGGCCCATTTCAAATAATTTTTTCAATAGCATATTTTGTTTTTTTTAAACTTTTAACAAAGAAACTGAAAAAGATACAAAAATTAAAAAAAGAGCTGAAAGTACATGGGGCCGTTGAAGTCTAAACCTGGGGGGCCCAGCACGTTTTTTGGATTAGACCTAGGCCTACTGGAATAAGGGTAAAGGACTAGGGGCCCAGGCTTTTCTTTGCATTTTGATGTAACCTAGGCATATCAATATCATGGTTTATAAAAATTTGAAAGTATAAGGGGGAGGCCCTACTTGCATAGCCTCACAAAAAACCTAGGCTTAGTCCTAGCCTTATGGTCCAGCCGTGTTGATTTTTACATGAGAGGGTTTCGTAGGCAGGAGGCCAATAAAGACACAATTGCAGTATATTTTGTGTATTTTATTTATTTGTAGTAAAAACACGACAGTATGCCCTCCTCCTCCTTACAGAATAAAAACAGCAATTTGGGGATTTTGCTTTAAATAAAAAATATGCAAACTACAGTAAAAAAAAGTAGGTGCGACGCTATGAGCAACCATGAAACCCCCAAATTGGGGCTATCACCGGTCACACCCACATCGCCTTTCAGGCATCCCGACGGGGGTGGGGGGGTTAGTACAAAGCGCAGCGTGGTGATAAAATCGAGTGAACGCCCAAATTTTGATGAAAAATTTTTTGGAGACCTTTGAAAACTCTGAACAGACTGCCACGTTTTTTTTGCGCAATTGAAAAATTATTTCTCATAAAAATCGCAATTTTTTTTCATTTTTTTTTTTTAATTTTTAAAAAATTTCTCCGATTTTAAAACCTAGGCCTACATCCTTTATTTGACTGTGAGAATTTTTCACAGAACCTAAATTTGATGGATTAAAATATTCGTGTGAAATTTGAGTGCAAACAAAAAGTTATTTCTTATAAAAAAACACAAATTTTACGATTTTTTAGTTTAAAAAAAAATTTCGCTCTCCAACAACGCCCTGAAAAAACATTAGCTTCCTAGTACTCTTAGTGTACCCAACCCTTTTCACTTTAAAAACTCCACTTACAACACCTTTAACGTCGCTTTGCTATTTTAAAATAAAGGATTTGAAATAATAGGACTTTTGTTTTAAAAAAGAGACGTTAAAAGGTTTTTTAAATTTTTTTTTTTGTTTCTATAAAAGCATTATTCAATTTTTGATTTTTTGATTATGTTTTGTTTAAGGTTACTTGCGTGAGAGGCCTCAACATATCAGCACGGTAGGTTTGTTACACCCCCACTACTTAAAACCTCATTTAAAATATAAAAAAAAATGAAAAGAAAAATGTTATGAATTTTTTTTAAAAATTATCATTTGAAAATTGTTTGTTATTGTTTTTATTTGGGGAAAAAACCCTGTTTAAAAGTTGACCCCCACCAAACCCAAAAAATACCGGGTTTGGGGGGGGAATGACAACACATTAAATTTGGTTGAGGTGGAGCCCTGAGACCATTCTTTCTGGCGAAAAATTGGGTTGAAAATCTTAAAAACTTTAGAAGTTAGTTACGCCCTATAGGGGCGCTAGCAATTCCGACCACCTTTTTTCCTTAGCCATGATTTGTTCTGTGTTTACTGTATTTCCCATTGTATCTCCGACATAGGCCTATTGGGGAAGGTATCAAAAAAGTTTTCCGGGAATTGAGGCTGTTCAGGGGAGTGTACCAAAATGTATCTTGTGTTTTTCTTCTGGGTTTAAACCACTAACAATCGAAGGCTGTATTGAATCAAACTCACCTAGGCCTAGGCTTTTATTTTTGTAACCTATTCTCGACCCCCCACGTAAACCCAAATTCTCGCCGCGGGCAAAACCCTGTTAAAAATTTCCCGAAAATTTTTCAAAAACAAAAACGACCCCGATTTATAGGCCTACATATTTTTTGGTGAAAAAAAATAAAATGACAAAATAACCCTTTCCGACCACACACCACGGCCCCAAACCTAGGTCAGAACCAATTTCCTTTCGGTCGAGATCTGATTACGTTTCCCTATGAAGTTTTTCCCTTACTGCCGTGTGAATTCATATTTGAGGTGTAAAAATTTTGTTAAATGGGCCTACTAAAAGTAAAAGCAATTAAAGTTTAAAACAATGTTAAAAATGCATCTACTTAAAATAATGGGGAGCGTGCGGCAAGGGGCGAAAACCCCACTACGAAGAGGGGGTTAATACCCACTGTTTGACAAGTTCACAAGTAGTGTTCGAAAATTTCTGAAAATTTTTTTTTTTGAAATTTCATTAAAGTTTCAATGAAAGTTTCAAAAATTTGAAATTTTGTGAATATTCGTTTCCAAGGAAATTTCAGGAAAAAAACTCCATTTTTAATAAATCGGTTTTTCTTAAAAAAAAGGTTTTTATAAGATTGATAAAAAAATTTTTCATTCAAAATATTTCCCATAATGGTGCTGAACAACTTGAAAAAAGTTCTTGTCGACCTACCAGTACCACAGGAAAGGGTATAAAATAGGAAGCTTTGCAAACGCTTTTTTCAGGGGTGTTGTTGGATAGCGTAATTTTTTGGATGAGCGTAGTGGGGCAAAAACAAGCCATTTCACTACACTGGGAAAAAAATCGGAATGTATTTTTCTTTCAGTCTTTTTTTTGTATTTTTGTGTGTGTTTTTTAACACGATTTCCCGCAAACCGATACTCCAATTGGATGAAATTTTTTTTGGAGACCTTCGAAATCTCTGAACTTAGAACCCCACGTTTTTGAGCGCAATCGAATAATTATTTCTTATGAAATCGCAATTTTACGTTTTTTTTTTTTTTAAATTACGAATAAAGAAAAATTGAAGTTAATTTTTATTAATTTAATTAATTTTTTTAAAAATCTTCGACTTGGTAATGATTTTTTCACAGAACAACTAAAATCCGCAAAACAATGGCAGCTAAATGCACCAATTACGCTCATCCAACAACGCGGCGGGACTTAAGCGTTTTCCTAGTTATTATTGGATGGCAACACCATGGCAACACCATGGCAACATAACCTATGTGTAATTTATTGATTACTGTATTGAAATAATGCATGTAGGCTCAACTAATAGTTAATAATACCTCGTCTTGAATCAACAACCACATTATTACGTATATATTTGGAGGTTATATTAAGTTTGTTTACGTCGCTTGCAATCAGCTGATAGCAGTGTGGTCGGCCATCTTGAAAGCTTACGCGAGTAACTCGTGTGTTCCGACGTGGGTTGAAATTCTCAACTGGTGTTGCAACTATGTGCGTTCACACTACAAAAGTTATCCACGTTATCGTCCAACCCGCATTGGAAAGCGAGTAATAAAAACGGGTCTCAGGGTAAAACACTTGTGACATGATTAAGCTTCTTACCTTTTGTAGGAACAGGTAACAGTGGTAGGAAGCAGTTTGACACAGCTGCAAAGTGTGCAGAAGGTTGATACTTCCAACATAACAAACTCATAAACCCTATAGAACTCTCTAAAAGTTTATAAAATCAATCTAGTAATGCAGAAATGTCTTAAATACGAATGTTTCATAATTTCTTGAAATATTTCAATGTAGGCCTACCCTTGAAAGTTTCACTTTGAAAGTTTCAAATTGAAAGTTTCAATTTGAAAGTTTCAACACTTCGAACTCTATTCACAAGTAGGGGCCTACATACAATATCAAAGAAAATATCTGGCTTTTCGGTTTGGTTTATGTGGATTAAGGACGCGTCAACCGTTAGGTCAAAATCCACCACTCTAGCCTAAGGGGGGGGGGAGGAGGAGGGGCCCATGCTGGTCAAACAGCCACGGTATTGGGAGGAAGGGGGGTTTCTCACGGCGCGGTCGTCATCGTCTTTGTCATCGTTCGTTGTGTCGTTGTCATCCTCGCCGGGGGGTCGTCAAGGGAAGGGGGAAAGGTCCCCGACAACGATTGCCAGAGCTCACCTCTATTTTCAGGGTGTAAAATACTACCCTTTATACTAGCTGATGTTTGCGAGGTGGACTTTTTCTCTTGAATCGCCTTTTACGATTGGCAGAGCCATGCTCTGGGCCAATTCTACCCCGGGCCCAGTCGGGGCTTTTCGGTAATTGATATCTGTCAAAAAGTGTGGTGGATGGCAAATGAGGAGCGTGCAGAAAAGCGTACAACCTTTTTCCAACGCGCCAAGCTTTATTAGTGCTATCATATATTTGAATGCTTTGATTAATATGAATTGACTAGGGCTATAAGTTTTGTTTGATTCATGATGATGATATCATGTTTTGTACAGGTAGGCTATACACTACATTGAAATCCATCGCTTGGCGTTAGTCACGGGGCAAATGATATAACTTTGTAGGCACAATGCTGGATGAAACGACGTCGCTTAGCTCTTCAAGTAGGCTGTATCACAAAACGGTACTTGTTCATTAACGGGATCCCCTCCCCAAAAAATGTAGACATTCAGTGAAAACATTTGACTAGACAATCACAACTTCTACATCTATTCCATCTGAGTTTTGGGAGGCCAGGAAAACACATTTATTTCGAACAAAGCCTCAAAAATATCCTTATCCGGCTACATACTTGCGCCAACGAAACACCTACAGAACCTTTAACGTCGCTATTTTAAATATAAAGGACTTTCAACGGAAAAGTACTTTTGTTTGAAATAGCCGTTTCGCAAATATCACGAAAATATCACATTAAAAATTGAAAAAAATCATAAAAGTACGATAGTCATAAGAAATATTTGATCGATTATTCCCAGAAACGTTTCAGAGATTTCAAAGGTCCCCTCCAATTTGCATCAAGATCGCATAATATGCCGTTTGCCCGGTAGTGAGCGAACAAACAGACAAAAAAACTAACAAAAACAAAACACCCAAGCTATTTTTCTTGGGGTAACGTAAGTGAAAAAAAAAAAAGTAAGTGAAATTAAGTCTTTCGCTTCGCTCATCCAAAAAATCGTTGTTTTAAATCAAATGCACTTTTCTCTATTTTGAGCAACCAAACACAAGAGTTCTAACTGATATTAGGCAAAGTTTTCCTTAAAAAAAATTGAATTAGATTTTCTGAAACGCAAAAGTATTTGATCCGCTCACCAACTTGACAAGTTTTGAAACACTGATAGTATTGCTAATTTAAATCGAAAAAATCTGATTTGGAATAAAAAGTTGATTTAATTCAAATAGGGCTAGGCCTAAATCATTTTTTTTTTTTAAATAAAAATCAAAAATATCACATGGCTACTAATGGCCTAGTGCTTCCAAGAAAGAATGCAGCTTCAAATTGTTTTCCTAGCATAACTCTTGTCTCAGCTCAGCGTGACCGCGCATCCATACGCCCTCCACCATTACCACTTAAGACGAGAGCATCTGCATTCTTTGGTTGAAGCTAGTATATTTTTGTTATTTTATCTAGATCTAGGCTGTTGTTAGGCCTAAGTTTGGTATTATTTATTATCTTATGACGAGTTCTGTAGGTCTATCTCTGTTGACGTATTGATGGTAGGCCTTTCTAGTATGTAAGGAAAACAATTTTTTTTTTTTAATTTCTGAATTGTAGTAGGACTAAATGATAATAAATAACATTTTACAGCTGTCTACAGAGTTTGCAAATGATGAGATAGAGCACTTTTTACTCCTGTTAAAATTGTATTTCAGGACAAGTAATGGCCCAACACACATGCCCTATGCTCACTACTAGTGATGTTTAGGTGTAATTAATCAATTGGACTGCACTTTAAATAAATACGAAGATTTAAAAAAATCCCTGGCATGCTTTACTGGTAGGCCTATAGCAAAAATGTAGAGAATTTATCTTTAGCATAGGCCTAGGCCCATCTTTTCTTGCTTGAGTTCTCTAATGAGTTAGCAGAAGTTTGCAAAGAAAATACAGAAATACTGGCTGGATATTACCCCCTCCCCTTCATCATCTCATCCCCAACTTTTAAACAGCCCCTACAAAATACCATACTTGGATCGAGCTTTGCTAAACCCCTATAGGGACGATCTAACGGTACATCCACATTTAACATGGTGCCGGCACATTTTGCTGGTGCTTTCTAGTTTCTATTGGTGTGAAATAAATGCTACTCAAACCATTTGTAACGGGTGTATGACGAAGTGTACTCAGGTGAACTTCTTTATCATCTTTCTTTCAAGCTACGCTCTCACATTAAGGAAGTAGTGAGGAAAGGTAACACTGAAGCGTAGCTCGCGGTGGAGCGTGATGCAACTACTGTGGGATTGTTGCCGTTTTCCTTGCCACTAGATCGTAATATAGCAAAGCTATTCTAGTACTAGTAGCACTACTGTATTTGTCCCTATCCCCACCATTTCTAAAATATTTATTTAGGCCTCCCAGTACATATAAAGTCGAGCTGTAGGCCTAATTTGAAAATACGATGCTGTATAGTGTAGTGCTAATATGTGTGGCAGCTTGCGTTGACAGTATGATGAGACATAGTCTGACACGTCGTTTATATGTTTATAGTTTGTCTACGAGGATCTCCTTGGGGTGGTGGCAAGAGGCGGACAACGCACACAAGAAGAAACGAGGCGATCAGTCAACAACGCACAGCTGGAGCCTGGAGTATGAACGGTAAGGCTGCTGTGCACTACCACTCTTATCAATCAACAGTTTACTTAGATCTCAGGTAGGCCAATAAACAGACTAATTTAAAGACAGGCTACTTATAGGGTCAAAATCATATAACGTCATATTTTAATGAGGTCTAGGCCTCGATAAAGTTTCATCAAGATAAGAGTACAGTAGTCCCTCGACAATTCGAACTCTGATAGTTTGAAATTCGGAAAATTTCGAACAAAAACATTGGTCCCAACCATCAATATAGGACTTCACATGTTATTTTATTTGGTTACTTTGAAATTCAGCATTATTTGTATTTTGAAGTCATATTGAGTCCCAAGTTTGAAAAGAGTCATGTTTTTGGAACGTAGTGTAGCTCGTAATGTTGCGGCGTTACTCGGCGGAAATCCCCGGGCTATTTATAGCTCTCGTCCATTATCCAGCGCTCGACTTACGAGATAAACGAAGGCTGGAAGGTTGCCAAGGAAAGCATGCGTTCACTTGCTGATGCCTCGCCGAGTAGATGCACAGTGGTAGACGTGTTTGTCCCTGGTCTGCGTACTGTTTAGTGACGTGCTAACTAGGGATGGTAGGCCTATGTGTATACGGCATGTACATGTTTATATTATCATTTATCCTTGATCAGTAAAACGATTTTTTATGCTGTTTTTATCCTGTGTGCGACCAGCCGAAGTGTTTTCTCATGAACCAATTTACAGTCATTGTTTCATTCATACGAGCGTGTAGTCTCCAATTTCAACACCCTTCCCGTCTTCACATTGGCAGCTTTGAATCTTCGCAAACTCGTAGGCCTACAGTCAAGTTTTACGTCATTACGACCGGGCTCATTTTCTTAGTGTTTCTGCGATCCGATCACGAAATTTGGCGCATTGGCATCTGTTTTGTCTCAAGTGCAACCGATCACGATATCGTATCGGTATAGTTCGCTCAAGGTGAAGCCTTGTTTGCCGCTATCTCTATCCCCCGGGTGTGTTCCCCGATGTCGACTGTCGACATCAGCTGGCTAGATGGCTCCGCCCACGCGCTCTCGCTGTCAACTCAGTACAATCGTATAGCTCTCTCTGTGCTCATACTTTGAAAAGCTTCGATGTGCTTTCAATGATACCGAATGTCCGAACTAATACGTTCAAAGGAAGTTTTAACAAACTTGCATTTTTTTTTTAAATTTGGATTTTGGATTTTTGTCTAATTTGAATTTGCATATTTCAAAATGGCTTCTTTCTTTCTTTCTTTTTATTGCATAATGGCGACCCTCGCACAATATGTGTCCGGAGTATATTACAGGTCACAGGTCTTGTGCCCGTTAGGGCGCCGCAGCCAAGCCGCGGTGCGCTACACACTCAAGCACCTTATACACCAAGCAGAGTTGGGGTGATTTCGAGGTGTTACCCAGCCGTCATGTAACGTGATGTGAACTTGAAAACTATCACAATCGAGGGGATTTAGGTACCTGACAACACATGCCAAATTTTTATTGGGGTACGATTATTCCTTCTTGGTGAAAAAATGGCTTGAAACATGCTCAAAATCACTTTAAGGATGTTAGCTACTGCCTACTACTGCCTACTACTGCCTACTACTGCTAACATCTAATACGTCGGCCCGCGATTCTGACCAGACGGGTGGGACTACAATGTTCATATTTTACATGGACATTATATAAGGTTATAGAAATATAGTCTCTTTTGAAAAAAAAAGTTGAAAAAGTTTGTTGGAAGGCTTCCAAATAAAGGTTTTAAAATAAGCCTTAACACTTGGCATACAATCAACAAGTAACCATAGTTACTTGACACTTGTTGAGGGTATAAGCAGAGTTAGGCGGGAAAGTGCGATACGTAAACAAATAGCGGACATTTAAAATGGTTCTTCTTTGTGTGGAACGGAAAAGGTGTCATTATAACTCTCATAAAACAAATCAGAAACCGTCCCTGGCCTAGGCCCAGATGTGGAAAATTATTTATAATGCAAAAGTGTAGGTCTAAAGTTCCATTTGGCTATAGGACTAGATAAAATTCATACTTACATTTAGTGATGTAAATTTTCATGAAAAGTCAAATTTGTGAAAACTTTGCTGAAAACTTTTCAAGCTGTGAAAAGTTCATGTTTGAGTCGCTTATCACCGTCGTTTCAACTTAAAATTTCGACAGCATGATTGGTAGGCCATAATGGCCTACCATAGGCCATAATGGCCTACAATAAGTTCATAGATTTTAATTTTGTAAGGCCCTTTACCTCTAAATCAGGAGAAAATACCATCATAGCATAGTTGCTCTTGTTAGGACGAGGAGAATTAATTACAGGACATTTCATTGATGTATTACAAAATTTCTATGTTGACTGTTGATAATTGCTTTAGTTTGAACTTTTTATTATGAAATAGAGCCTACAAAAGTAGCCAATGCCTACTTTAAAAAAAAATGCATAGGCCTACAATGTCCAATGTTATGTAGCCTAACAGTATACAAATCCATTTACTAACTAGGAAGCTTCGCAAACGCTTTTTTAGGCGCGTTGTTGGATGAGCGTAATTTTTAAAAACTAAAAAAAAGCTTTAAAAAATTGCGATGTTTATGAGAAAATAATTTTCGATTACGCCCCAATTTCAAAACGATAGGCCTATATCAATTTATCAAATTAAAGGCCCCCTGTAGTAAAAGTGAGGCCCAATTTTAACAAAATGTCCAATTCCATAACTTACTCGAAAGCACGTGCTCATAAACGTAACTTGCCGAAAACCGCATGCCGCTCTTGTTTTTCTCCCCCTAAGTTAGCGGGCTTTTGAAAGCGAGGAGTGGGGGAACCCCTACGTCATCTCAGTCTTAATCGAGGCTAGGCGAGAGCTGTCGACTCGGCGGCTAGCGAGATAATATCACGCGTTTGCCTTACTAACGCAGACCGCTTTACCTTTGACACTTGACACTTGACACTACTGACAGTATGGTATTTCGCATTTCTTGGCAATAATCAGCAATCATGTCAAACATACAGCCTTCCGGTTCGAACCCCCCCGCAAAAATGATAAAAATGATTTACCACCAAGTAAATAAGGTATAGTTTCAATCGGGAGCTAGTGGGATGGACGGTAACGACAGATTGGTGTGATTGTGGAAAGTGTAGTGTTATGAAAACTGTTGAAGAAAGTATTTGCTGTACGGAGAGTGATGTGATTAGTAAAGTTCGAGGAAGTGCAGAGTGCTCACTTATCACACGGCATTTCAAAGCGTCGTTTTATGTCGTGATATGCTCAAAACTCCCCTACATAACAATATGGTTTCCTTAAATAGATGGTAAATCAAAAGCTTCTATATAATCTACTTTAAGGCGCCACGAATAAAATGTGGCGTGTTATAGCGTACAAACAATTTATTAGCTGGATGAACGCATGGTCTACCTAAAACAATAAAAAGTGTTTCCCTTCTTGTGTCGTTCAGAAAATAAGACAGAATCCCGAGGGGCGATGGCGTGTACTTTGGGTTTTTACTGCTGCATTTTTGATGCAATGCCGGATATTTTAATTGAGAGCAAAAAAAAAGGGAATTCGGGTTTTCAGTGAAATTCATTATGTATCTGAATTCCCCTTTAAATCATGGCACAAAACACCGAAGGTATTTTTTTAAGATTTATAGTCATGATAATATTATGTTCCAATCTATTATTAAAACTTCAGGCGGGATTCGAATCACGTTCTATGGATGGTAATCGGTTTGGACCTTTTTGGACCTACATCCTAACAAACGAACGTTATTCCCATTATATTCATGACTAAAATCCACTACAAGACAAGAATTGGCTCCCCATGTATGTTTAAAAGCGGGGCCTTATAAACCACTTCATTATAGTTTAAAATTCTCACTCATAAATCACATATTTATTTACTCAATGCACTACTTACTTCACATATTAATTTGTTTAAAAAAAACACACGAAAACCAATTCGAACTCATTCCTGAGACATACATAGACGCCGCTATGCTAATTGTACCCGATCCATATTTTGAACGGTTTTTTGTGACCGCCAAATTATTGAGTGACTTTTCGTACATTTAGTTTTAACAGTCAAAGAAGAACCTTTTACCGATTGCTCTACGTTTGTTAGATGAGAGCCGCATCTGTGCATAGAACAAAAAGTTCCTTCAGACATTCCCCCAAAACGAGAAACAGATTGTTGGTCTGGCCCTTTCGGCAAATCACTATTCTTTTAACAGGTAACGTTCTCCTCTTTGTGGCCGTCAAGTTCATGTCAGTGTCAGTGTCACTTTTATCAGACTGATGTTTTCTTTAGAAAATTACGTGGAACTGATTTATTTCGAAATAAAGCCATATTGATGTTTTACTGAAGATGATAGTTCAAAATCTTCATCCACAAAATGCTCGTAACAAATTAAAGTGTATTAGGTTGGGAGTAAAACCTTTGCGACTAACTTTGTTCACCCACGCACGATGACTAGTAGGTGATTTTTCGCGATCGGGAAATCTGTGAAAACTAACTTTTTTTCCCCTATTTCTGGCGTTTTTTTTAGTTTTGTTATTGCGGGCCAAAGACGTAGCATATATCCATTCTTGTTTATATGTTGTAAAAAAGTGTATAATAAGTATGTCTGCAAACCCTATACAAAATAACCACAGTATGTATAATATCTAAATAAAGCACTAAGTTAGTGAACATTCAGTTTTACTTTACAAAGCAAAACCTCAACCCCACTTCACATGAAATACTGGAAAAATGCTGCCAAGGAGACACTGTCCTTTGGTGACCTACGGTGCAGGCGCGTGGGAACGTTTTGAAAGTTTGGGGGTGGGGGCGGGGGCGGGGAATTTCTGAGCAGATTTTGTGGGCGGCAAACAAAGGCGAAAACAATCAACATACTACAGTTATTTCGTCATGTTTTGACAGCCACTCGGACTTGTAAAAAATGTTTGACAGCAACCCATCTGCGACCTAAAAACTAAAAAAATTAACGTGAAGTGGCCCATTTTAGTAAATTTCAGGACTATTTTTTATTAAACGACAAAACATATAGGAAACGTTTCGTTTTACCCAAAGGGGATTCGAATTGTATAAGGGGTGTGTGCATGTTTACTATGGAAATACTGGGATTAATATTTAGCTCACATTAGTTTTGACCCCCTGCCCCCCCCCCCCCCCGGCCAAACTTAGGTAGGCATTGCCTCCCTTACCTTTCTCCCGGTTTTCCCACGCCACTGCTGCGGTGGTCCTAAGACTGATGACGGTGTAGGGTGTGGGTGTCACGGAAGTTGAGCGGCTAGCCGATAGCAGGGCCGCCGTGCTTGCGGAAGCGTCTGACTGAGATTTACGTCACATCGTAGCCATGTGAAACACTAAATAGCGATAAATCCTAGGTGGCTGATTTCCCATTTAAAGTCCCCGTTTTCGGCTATCGTTTTCTCGCAAGAAATGACGTTGAACTAGACTAGGTTACTTTAATACAGCGGCCTTTAAGGCTCTGTGAAAAAATCATTACAATCGAATAAAGCATGTCGGTGTTACAAGTCAAAGAAATTTTAAAAATAAAAAAAAATCGTAAAATTGCGATTATCACGAGAAATAATTTTTCGATTCCGCTCAAATTCCACCCAAATATATAAATTCACAAAATTAAGGTTCTGTAAAAAAATCATTACAATCGGATAAAGCATTAAGGTGTTATAAGTAGAAGAATTTTTAAAAATCGAAAAAAATCGTAAGTTGTGATTTTCATGAGAAATAATTTATTGATAACGCTCAAATTTCACACGAATATATTAATTCATAAATAAAAGTTCTGTGAAAAAATCATTACAATCAAATAAATAATGTAAGGGCCTAGATGTTATAAATTTTTTTTAAATTGAAAAAAATCGTAAAATTGAGATTTTTATGAGAAATAATTTTTCGCTTGGCGCTGAAAAAGGTGGCAGTTCCAAGTTCAAAGATTTCGAAGGCCTCCATAAAATTTCATTGCAATTGGAGTAACGGTTTAGCCGGAATCGTGTTAACAGACACAAAAATAAAATAAATAAAAAATAAATACATAAATAAAAAAAACATTCCGGATTTTTTTCTCCAGTGTAGTGAAATTGAATCTTTGCTTCGCTCATCCAATTAGTAATTATTAATTAATCAGTACATAGTTTTATTTCATAATACATTTCAAAACTCGAAATTTAGTGTCTTATAAGTGGCAATATTTCAGGAACGTTATTACTTTGGCTTTAAAGCAATTCCGAATCGTATTCCAAGACCTGTAGATCTGTAGCAACTAGGTACATTATTACCAACTTTTTAACAACTTTTCAAAAATTTGAAACTTTTCACAAGCTTGGTGAAAAGTTTGCATGAAAGTGAAAACTTTTCAAACTTTTCATTGCAAACTTTTCGCCTTTACATCACTACTTACATTACATGTTTGACAAGCCTAGCCAACCCTATGCCAGCACAACATTGTTTTGATATGAACTTGCTCAACTGTTTGTTTACATAATTGCAACAATCAAATCATTTCATACAACTTGTCTTTCGATTGGCCCGCGTTTATGAAGGCACTGCCATCTAGAATAAATATAGAACTTTTTCGAGCTCTTTGCTATACGCAAATCTTTTTAAAAGTGTTTGGATTTCGTGATACTCTTTCAACTAGACCAGCAGTCGGTGGTCCACTTCCGGTACAATTAGAAGCCATCTTAAAATGACAGTTTACATGTTAATCAAATGGGAGCGATTTGTGGCCAAATAGTTTTCAAGATTGCCGCCAGGTTGACAGGTAAGCATACTAGCCTTTAACACCAAATGATTACTAAATTCCCTTATGCAATCACTTCGTATTGTTTCTTTTGTTTAATACCATGCTGCACAAGCTAAAACCATATCAAACAATCCAGTAAAATACTTTATTGCATTAAAAAAGCATAAATTAAAACACCAAATCGCCATCTTGAAATGGGCCGGTTGAGTCTTCAATTTGCTACGCTCGCGCCTGTGCGGAGGTATAGGAGACTGCTAATCTAGCCTACTATAGGGTTTAATTAATATCAATGCTTTCAACTCACAACCCATGACGTTTTTCCACGATACCGTTCAAGAATACCAATTCCTTCGAAAACGAAAACGACTCGTTTTCAAATTGCGTTTTCAACTCATCTCCACGAACTCATGAATTGGGGTCCAGTCCTTATACCGTCGTTATACCATGGTTATACCACCTATACCCAGGATGTACATGAATCCGGGTCTAGATATTTTACATCCTATATTGTTACTGCTAATACCATAGAATTTAAATCAACTTTGATAAAAATATTATATTTTAGCAAATAATTTTGTAATGGAACTTGAAAAAGTAATGAGATCACACACATAACAAAAACTTGTAGAAATACAGCCAAACCTTACACACTCAAAGGAATGAGATCTAAAAAAGGGCCAAGCTCATCTACCCTTCCACATAAACGTACAGTGTCCCATAACAGCATCCTCGAAAAGCTTGGCAAAATAGAATTTGCATGTTATTACGTTTAAATTAATTAGAAAAAAAAGAACTTGGATAAACTATTACGTTAAATTAATAATCGCAAATTCTATTTTGCCAAGCTTTTCGAGGATGCTGTTATGGGACACTGTACGTTTATGTGGAAGGGTAGATGAGCTTGGCCCTTTTTTAGATCTCATTCCTTTTGAGTGTGTAAGGTTTGGCTGTATTTCTACAAGTTTTTGTTATGTGTGTGTTATACTATCTCACAAGGCAGTATAAAACTAACATCATAAAATCCCTTAATAAATAGGCTACATTAAACCCTTTATCGGTCATGTGTCGGGGCAGCCCCGCATTACGATTTTCCCGTTGCGGTCATATGTCGGCGTCACCCCGACAGCGCACATATTCAAACTTAGCGCCGAAAATACACTCGTTCAAGGTCGCGCTGCTATCTGTCGACTCTTTTAGCAACTTGATCAATATGTTACCGACTGAACTTCCGCTTCACAGCCTTATTGTCCACGGGATATAAAAGATCTAAATCGATATATTTAGCTGGCTGTGGCCCAAATTTTCATCTGTAAACAAACATGGCGTCTTCGTCGCGCAAAACTTGTTCGGTCAGGACATAAACGCAGTTCTAGACGATAGTAAGATAGCTTTGAGTTAAGTGAAGATGAATTGGATAATTTAACTTCTGGTGATGATAATGTTGTGAGTGATAATGAGGATGCAAGCGATAGTGAAGCTGCAAGTGGATCGGAATCTGGAAGTGACAGTGACAGTGGCGGAGCTGGTGATGCCGGGTCCTGATCCTGTCAATGGTAATGGCTGGGCAAAAGGGTTTGGAAAATGATTTGGACTTTGCTGAACTACCCTTCACAGTTAGGAATCCAGGTTTCAAGTACAAGGGCCTAGGCCTAAAACGGAATTAGAGTGTTTCCAGTTATTTTTTACTGATGAACTATTATTAGAAATATCCAACGAAACTAATCGCTATGCAGCAGAGAAGATTTTGAAGGAAACTCCCTTCCCGCAAACAATCTGTGTGGAATAATTGGTATGATGTATGCGTTATAGAAATGAAGGCATTTCTAGGCCTAATAATGAACATGGCCCCTTCATGAAAAAGCCCACATCAAGTTTTACTTTTCCGAACAATGGAGTGAAAATCATTCGTTTTTAAAAGATATTATGTGCAGAACAAGTTTCCCTACAATTGTTCTGGGCTTTTCATGTGTGTCCACCAGCTCCACCCATTTCCAGGGGTCCAAGCCCGTGGGCAGAAAGTAAAAAATGTTGTGGATTACGTGGACAAAAAATGTCGGGAGAATTTTGTACCAGGAAAAAAAAAAATAGCGATTGACGAGAGCACTGTGGGCTTCAAGGGCCGAATAATTTTCAAAATGTACAACCCACAAAAGCCAACCAAGTGGGGCCTTCGTTTTTATGTTTTGGCGGGACAGTCAAACCGGGTACCTATGTGAGTGTAATATTGCCATACTATGGGACACCTACTACGCAATCTCTAATACGACCTGATTGGCATTCACAGCACGTGTTGTTCTACAACTATGCACAACACTTCTGGAGACCACAAATGGTAATGGATACCATTTGTACACCGATCGTTTTTACACGGGGTATGATCTGGCACAAGAAACTTTTGACAATGAGCATTCATACCACTGGTACATTGATGCCCAACAGGAAAGGCCTTCCTCAACCGATAAAAAAAAACCCAAAAAACAAAAAATAGCCAAACATGACGTACTTGCATTTCGAAAAGAGACAATACAATGGTCCTGGGGTGGAAAGATAAACGTAATGTTTTCTGCTAAGCACCTTACATAACCCTACACTGTACTTGTAAACAGGAAAATTACAAGGGGTGTTCCCCAAGACATTCAAAAGCCTATGGTCATTGTGACTACACTGCTAATATGGCGGAGCGGTAGACCGGCAGACCAATATTGTGCTAGCTATGGCTTCACTAAAAGTCACTAAAGTGGTGGCGTAAGATGTTTTTTTTGGCTGTTTGGGAAGTGGCAATAGTAAACAGCTTTATTCTGCATAACTTGTGTAGACTTAGAAATGGCATGACACCATTAGGACACTTGAAGTACAGGCAAAAACTCCTAGTTCAGTTAGTTGGTGATGTGAGGAACAATGCCCAAGAAACGTGGCCGTCCATCTACTAACGACGATGAGGAACGCTTCAGAAGGTACCCCACTTCATTGCATCCAAATGCAAAGTCGAATTCAAAAGACTGTACAGTCCCGCAGCAACCGAAAAGTGAAGGAGGGCGCAGAGAAACTGTGGGACTTTTGTGAAACGTGCACTCGAAAGCCCGGTTTACATCCAGGGGAATGTTTCAAAAAATACCATACGCAAAAAAAAAGTTTCAAGGTATAAAAATCCAAGAACAGTAGGTATGTACCTGAATAACTATTTGTTTGTACCTGTTCACCTATGTTCTACCTCTTGTTTTACCTATGTTCACTATACAACAGGCTCAGCATACTTTGTGCAGGAAAATGATGTGAAAATAAAATAATCATAAATATAGTAACCAGACTAATTGGAGAGATATCCAATGCCAAATCAAGGAATAGAAGGTGTAACTAAGCACACTTTGTTTCCATTGTTGTTTATTTCTTATGATTGATGACTAAAGTAATTTACTCTAAGGTCTGGCATACATGAGTGACACAATTATGTTATAATAAAAAGCCCAAATTATTGTACCAAAAAAAATAAAAAGTAGTCCCTAAAATAATGTTTGAAATAAAATATTTCTTGAAAAATATTTTTTTTTTGTTTTTTTTTTTTTTTCCAAAAAATATATAAAAACAAAACAATTATTGTAAATATCTAGGGCCCAGGTGAAGAATAAAATATGTAGTCCTTTGCTTACCCAAAATAAAAAATTGAAGTGATACTTTAGGTAGGTAGGCCTACCAAAAGTTGCAAATAGTCCTACATGTAAAAAATGTTAGCCTACTTTTTCCAACTTTTTTATGATTTAGCCACTAAATCAAATTTTTTTACTTTTAGGGGCCTACAATGGTATACAATTATAAAAAATTTGCCCTAATAGTAAGGATATGTAGTAGGGGCTCTACAATATAAAACAAAACATAATACAAACATAAAAAAGGGAGTAAATTTTGAAAACAATTGTATTTTTTTCCTATTTTATCGGAAAAAAATTTATTATATTTATGACAAAATGAAATAAATAAATTAAAATATACTGTAAATATATCATGAAAATCTATGTACAAAAGATGTGTATACTCAAAATAAAAAAATTGGGGGTGTCACTAGGTACAATACCGGCAGACATACCTTAATAGCAAAAATGTCATTTTCCCACTTTTTTCATTGAATTAATTCTGACCTGAGGAAGAGACACTTAGGGAAAAAATTTGACCAAAAAGGGTTAAATATGAGCATGAGAATGATGTATAAAATAAATATATATATATTAAAAACAATGAAGGACATATGCCTTGTATATTGTCGAAGTCAGTACATGTCACTCGATTTCAATTCGACCTTTTTTAAAAGCTACAATTGAATAAATGCATTTGCCCAGGTAGTATATATTTTGTGTGAGCTGTTTGTGTACTATCGTTTTATATTGTTGGAACTGTTGAAAAGAGTTTTCCCGCTTGTGAGCCTTTTGGCTCTGTTTGTTGTGGGTATATGTAGTAAATACCTTTTTGCCTCGTATTATGTTGGTGAATATTTCATTGTTGTTATATTTTTACCATTTTTTGATGAGTGAGCGAGTGAAGCGAAGAT
>JAMZAV010010026.1:0-23331 GCA_024449915.1 Sweltsa coloradensis
TTTGTTGAGAAACTTGATAGTTATTATGTGATCTCGACACATCAATCACAATGTTCCATGTTCAGTTCCAAGATACTTCCAGCTTGCGGTAAGAATTGTGATTAAAGTAATTGATCGATTTGGATCAATTTTTTTAGATCTTATATTGCTACGGGTAGAACTAGTATAGAGTAGACCACCAGGTCTTATAGTAATAGCTATCGCTCCATTAAACAATAGAGTTGTCAATGATTTTTTTTTTTTTTTTGCACGCCAGTGGCAATGCTTAGACATCACTATACCGTGTGGGATTTAACGGAACCATCATTTAACAGAGCTATTGCTATGCT
Source organism: Sweltsa coloradensis (assembly GCA_024449915.1). NCBI lineage: Eukaryota > Metazoa > Arthropoda > Insecta > Plecoptera > Chloroperlidae > Sweltsa > Sweltsa coloradensis. Next base: position 330 of record JAMZAV010010026.1, read on the forward strand.
GCTATGCTATTATATTGGCCATCATCTCAACATCAAATGATTGACCATTTACGAATGCAAGCACGACTCAAATTTGAACAACTAATATATTGGTTTCGAGGAGATTGTAACAAAAACACAGAAAACTTGTATGCTGCAGGTTAACCAACCTTCGAAGTTCTGTAGATGTGACTGACACAGGCAAATATATCATACAATATACGAGTGTATAGAACCCGATTGAATGACGATAGAGACGGTTATCACGGTACCTTACGGCGGAAATTGAGTTATAAACGAGTTACGTTTTGTATGGTTGTAATAAGCTTCTAGAATCACGACATAATGATAATGGAAGAATGCTCAACTATATTTTTACTTAATATATTATATTACATACTTTAGAACCTTGTCATTTTTTTTCGTGCAGCAAGGAACGCGGCTCACCATTATAGCCAACAATGACGTTCCATTAAGATTGCAAATAACACACGATAGGGGCTCCCTATAAAGTATTAGCTTTTAACGTTATTAATATCCCAATTTATCATCATGGCACTCTGCTTTGTCATGCAAAGAGGGAAAACGTGTCCCTATTTTCAAATATTCTTCAATTTCAAATGTCATACATAGCGGGTGCAAGCTAAGTGATACATTGTAATAATGGCTTTTCGATATATATTAGGGAAATTTTGATTCGCTATTCGATACCTTTCTATATAACTCAAAACGATGTAAATACAATAACGGTTTTAATTTTTCCCATTTACATACTTAAATGTAATTATTGTGAAGATATACATTTAGAAAATACACTCAAATGAAATTGTCAGTTATTATTATTATTATTATTATTATTATATTATTATTATATTATTATTATATATTATTATTATTATTATTTTATTATTATTTATTATTATATTATTATTATTATTATTATTATTATTATTATTATTATATTATTATTATCATGAAGATGCCACATGGTCCTACAATATTTGAGTCCCATATAGTATAACAAATTATAATTATTATGTACCAGTATGATTGAGCTCTATGTTATTGTTAGGGTTTTCTTTTAAACAAATCCATGTCCTGTGAATGAAATTATACTTAATTTTGGTAACGGAAATATATTGGCCCGTCGTGCAAGTGTGAAAGCCAGAAAACTCACGAATTTATGACCACGGTCAACGGAAATCAGTGTGGGATTTCTGTACGTTTATTTTGAGAAACGAATGGTGTCACTCCCGCCTCTACATCACGAATTTGCCCTTAATTGATATTTCCTCCTTCCTTCATAATGTCCCATCTTCGTCTTTCTCTTTCAACCTTGAAGTTTGAAGTATTTCCGATTAGCCTTGTTGTTAAGCTAGTAGCTTATTATCTCGTTATCTTAACTACTTAATTAACCAACAACTAGCCTTACTAATTGGTAAGACATGATTGATGTCTTGTTATTACGCTCTTGTGAATGAGAAGAAGCTAATAAGCCATGCATGACTTGTCCGTCTTCTGTAAAATCGTTTACTCTTCAAACTAAAAAATTCAAAATATTGGCCGAGCGGACCACGCTTAAACCCTTCGGCAATTGACTAGTAATTATAGGGTGTCATAGTTGATCGCTATCTTAAACTGATAAATATGCATAATAAAAATCATGCAGACCAAAATTAAACTTTTATTTTGTTTGTCAAAACGGATAAAGACGAAGCCTGCGGCCAATTATTATTTAAATGAGCTGGTCGCGTCGCGTAGATTGGACAATAATGAAACTAAACTGTGCTAGTGGAAAGGTTTGGAGCCGGGAGAGGGCCGGAGACGTGGCAGTCATAGACGATTAGCAACATACAAGAAGCTTTTGTTCCATACACGAAAACAAATTTCAAAATGTTTACGGACCGATAGTAATTTTATGACTTTACTATAATAAGGTATTTACGACATTATAAAAACCACGCAATTACGCTTTCTTAAAAAACCGATGCCACAATGCAACCTGAAATAGAGAAATATAAATCTTTACCTAACGAAGACATTATTTTGGAAATAATTTTTTTGAAAAAGATATCATAAAATGAAAACAATGCTTTTTAAACCAGTAGCCGCAATTATAAGGAACACACAATAATATTATTTTATGTTGAGTCGACAGCTTTACGATGTTCCAAGCTCTCTCGAATGTGACTCGATTCACATGCATCCATAAATATGTTTCTCTCTTTAACACTCATGCATCTGTTCATATATTTATCATTTGCTTTATGAAAACATTACACGCCCCCTTTAAAATCATTCTATTCTTCGCACTCTAAGGCCCCATGGACAACCTAGCCACACGCACCTTAGCAAGAACACACACATACAAGGTCACAAGGTCACGATGGTATCTTACTCTAGATAACACGATTAACAGGAAGGGTTAAAACAGGTCATCTTTGTACCATTGTTCCTGAGAACATTTCTGGTAATTTGAGCTTGAACGGGTTTTAATTGAGAGGTATATGTTGGCTTCCATATTATTAGTATTAGTATGAAGAGCCCCATTGTGAGTAAATGACTTCCACTTCCGGAATAAGATTGTAGAGTGTGTGAATTGACAGTTGTTCAACGTTTTAGCGAAGTGCGGTTTTTATTCTAGTAAAATTATAAATGTCCTTCTCTAAACTTTAAACGATGGGAAAGAACACAAATTCACTGGTCGATGGCATCGGCTTCAAAACGGTTGATTTGGCGACGCTTTTATGAATGTCCTCTCTTGAAAACAAGATCATTAAAGTGAGAAGGTAGACTAAAAGTACAAATTTACAATTGTGAGTAGAAGATAAATATTGTGATACAATGATAATACAATGCATTTTAGACTATATTTGGCATTACAGTCTGGATATAATTGGTAGAACCATGGTAGAACGATCTTTAATGATGGGAACCAGCAAATTTTCATATCATTTCTCCTTATAAAATGTGTTATGTGACAGCAAAATAAAGCCACTTACTTATACTTACAACTACAGTACAGTCTTCGTTCAGCACCCAGAAGTCTTTGTATTCGAGAGCTGCCAGTAGGCACTTTATATTATTATATTTCTTCATTCGCATTCTAACTATACAGAAGCTTCGTACACTATATTATATTATGTTGTATTCTTGGTAATGCTGCACGTATACATCGGATGGTTCCGCAATACGCTCTTCTTGCTGGGTTAGACTCATTACTTGCAAACACTGTGAATATAACTCTGAAAATAGAGACACACAACAACCAAGGACGTCACCACAGCGAAACAATTTCACTTCCGAAATTCTCCGTCTTGATGTGCGACTCTTGTGTTGTGTGTTCCAGGCCTACATTACAAATTCCTGATCGTCAGAGAGCGTACAACAATTCTGTGGTCGAGGCTCATTCTGCGTCTGGCTCTGGGAACCACTTCAGGGGGAAACACCGCAAGATGATACTATACAATCGTATGCAACACGTTTCGACTATTATTTGAATTGCCTTCGAGTTGGAATTGTTCAAGGACATACAGCGTTATGTAATTTGCCCCCTTAAGGTTTTCATCGGTTGTTCAACAAAGCTGTAATAATCATATTGTATTGCATAGAAATCTATGGGATTACAAAAACAGTAATGATCATCAATTTCATTTTGTGGGATGTATCACACAATACGCATTGAAAATAAATATAAGGTCGTTTCCTTGTAACAAAATGATCTCTTAAAATATAGATTCGACATATTTTTGTGGGTGAAAAGAACTACTTTAATTTAAATAAAAAAGTGTTATTTAATAAATAAATTGACTGTATCAATTGCAGTTTATATTGGCAAGTTCAGAATTATGAATGGGACTGTTTCCCAATCGGAGACGTAGAAAATGATCTCGGTCCAATCTAGGAAAACCAAAACATGCACAATATGAGACGTAAACAATAATTCGATAAGTATTAAACATGCGGGTATAGACTTCACCAGTGAATGAATGTTACTACAAATTTCCCGAAACGCTGTTTCTTATGAACTTGCTATAATTATAATAATATAATTATTAAGGCGCTGTTAAGGCTGCATTTTATCGAAAAAAAAACTGGTGGAGGTCCCTGAGGAAGAAGACATTGAAGAGGAAGAAAGTGAAGTAAATGATGCAGAGGAAGAAAGGATGCTGTGGGAGAAGCGTCAGGCATGGCTATAACCGGCTTCGATAAGCCCGGGGAGCCAAGCATGTGGTGGGAACCTCCCACCCCCTACCCGACTTAGTTAGAAATAGGTCTCGATATTAATTACTTGCAATTGAACATTGGAGATCTGTGGACAATAAAATAGATATATTTTGGCGTTGACGACTATAATTACAGTTTCTTGATTTTTCTGTTAGTTAGGGGTTCTCCTAGAAACATTATATCCTAGCATAATGCGGCTTACTCTTTCTATCCGGTTAAGGTCTCTCCCCTTCCATTTTCATTTTTTCATCATTGAAAATGGTCTAAACACAATTTTTTAATAAGAAAATGCACATTTCCATTTACTTTGTGCACATATATTGCAAAATCATCTTGTCAGTCTCAGCTATCTTCGGTCTAGGAATACCAACCAACCAACGTATCACTCAAGATAATGCAAACCGCATAAGAACATGTCCATATAACTCCGACAATAGAACACATGCAGCTCTATCTGTCGCAGGCAAGCTCTCATCCGTGACCGAAATGTGTAAACGATCGCATAGATCAACAACACAACACAACGCGCGCGTTAATGACGCGAACAACGTCCAACGCGTTGATATATGCGCGTCTTCGACACCGCATTCCACGCAAACCGCCTTCAAATGCGCGGAAAACAACATTACACAACGTATCCGCGAGGCTAATAATAGGGACCGTCTCCGAAAACATACACAATATGAGACAATTGAATCGTAAAACAAGAGCGTGTTATTATTATTGTCTCGCTGTTTCGTTTTTTCTTGTCGGAATGTCGTTTAAAGTTGTCGTGTGATCCTTTGTGGTTGTGGAGGTGCAAGCCAAACATGGCGGATGACAACACCCTGGCAGAATGTGTGCAATTCGCATGCATTGTTATGTGGGTTTAAAGAATTTGACTTTGACAGTCTAAAATAAAAAAATGGTTGGTTCTTGGGCATTGTACCCTGCAACTAAATGTCGTAGTTAAGCAACACGCATAATATCCTTGTTAGTTACTGTAAATACTAATATGTGCAAAAACCATAAATAAGCTGCGTCTAATTATTGCACAACTCTCTTCTTAATCACTATAATAAATTAGCTGCGACAAATTTGTTTAAATCATTTATGTGTAAAACAGTTTTCAAGAAATCACAACTAATGTTTTTGTGACTAATATGAAATATCTTAAAAGTAAAAAGCTGACTTTCCATACTATTCGAATTAATAAGAATATGTTTACACGTACTGAAATTTTACTGATCTTCACATTAAGATTTCGGTTAGTGTGAAGATGATGACCGTTTAAAAAATAATATTCTTGTTAGCTTTCAAATAGCGGAGGAAAATGTATGGACGTACACGAATGTGCCAGTATAAAATTTGTGAAAGAGTTATTACGAATTAGTTAGTCCTCTTCGTAGACTTCTTTTACAAAATTTGTACTTTTATATCCCCAAGAAAATAACATGCTTCTTTTGAACAATTATGAACAATTTCAAATTTGTATAACTTTTGCATGAAAACTATTAGAAGAATCCTACAATTTCGATATCTTATGACAAGTCGGTACGAACGTTGGTTGACAGAGCCGGAGGTTCACGGTTCGAGTACCTATATAATACTAGCTTGGATCTATGTTATTGTGGTTATAACACAATATTTAATATTTATTTCACATCAATGCATTAAACTTTTTGGATTTAGCTTTCTCGTATTTGTGTTTTAGATGCTACGTAGACTGCAGCAGAGTTTAATCCAATGGCGATCTTGCGTTAGAAGCAAGTCGCTCTATATTATGTGGCCTTGTGGCGAGGAAAGAAACTACCAGAACCAAAGTCTAAAGTCTAGATCTCCGGATGAGGTTTTTGTACTCGCCGCACTGCGCAGATTAATGCCCCTTCATTGTAGAACAAAATGTTATTTAGCACAATTCTTGGAAAAGCAAACAAATCCGTTTTATAGCCAGCAAGAATTGTGTAAATAAGGAGCAGAGTATCTTATTCTTAACCATTACGAATAGTTGATTCTCGAATCGGTTCGAGCCATCATGGATCTATTCAGTATTCAAGATCTTAACAACAACCGGTAAAACTCAAGAGTTTGATCTAGTCTGAAGATTGAAACGATGTCTTGATGCACAAAGAACGCAGTTCAATATGAATAGGTGCGATCCAAGGAGATAGACTTATTCCACATAACATGTTTTATAGCACCGCTCTAAATAGAATAGCTCAACGTGTATTAGACTCGTTCTATCTTTGAGTATGGAACCTTAGCTAGAGACGTCACGCCATGTTAAATATTGTACCAACAATTCTGTCTCACTCATCGAGTTCAACTCTGCACTGCTACGAGCGCTACGAGCGCCACAGAGTTTCGCGAGCTCGTGGCCACGCATGAAGTTAGTAAGTGCACCCATAGAGGTCGCCCCCAATTTCAACAACGACATCCCCCACTCGACGGTCCAGATCGTAACTACGTAGATGCGCCCGGCCGGAAGGTGAAATCCACGAATATTCGAAAAATTATTGCGCACCTTTTTAAAATAAAACATTGGGCAAAATAAATTTCGTTGGCCCTTTGTAGATATTACAAAGCAACTTGCGAAAAGCAAAAGGGAAATCTTTAAAATCTGTAGACTAAAGTATTAAATAAGTGATTTTTATGGTTGTTAAATTTAAGCTTCATTACGCTCATTCCTTTTCATATGTTTTGTTAAAAGTAATAAACAGTTTTTTTAAGGGCGCAAAAGTTATTTACTTTAGCAACAAATAAAAACATACTCCCTAAAAACCAAATTATTTTATGATGCTATTTCTAAAGGGATATACGAAAAATAAATAAAAAATAAATAAAAAAATAAATAAAAAATTTTCATATCTACACAAAGCGCGACTTAAAGTGCGGGGCAAATTTAAAACGGGGTTTCGCCCCTGTGTTTGTGTGGAAGCTTCCACATACCAGGATAAACAATATAATAAAGTAATAAAAAAAAAAAAGGAGCAAACACGCAACAAAAAATAAACTGGATAATTTAGCATTGTTTTACATAGTTTTAAAGGAGATGTACAGCACCCGTTTTATGATATATTTTTACAAACTAAAGTACAATAAAAATACTTTCTTCTCGTTGAGGCTTCGAAAAAATCAAGAACACCTTTATATTTTAATTATTTGCAGAGTTTTCCAAGTCAGCAAAATTCGGGGAAATCAAATGTAGATTAATTAAAAAATGAAAATTAAAAATGCATTTTTTTCAATCAAAACTTTTGTAGGCTATAAGAAATTTGAATAAGGGTTTAAAAATTTGGGATTATTGTTAAAATTTTTCCGACTTTGTCGGGAAAAAAAAGGGGGGGAAAAACTTTTTTTTCTAAAATTTTCCGTTTTTTTAATACACCAAATCCCTAGCGAAAAAACAAAATTTAATTTGTATGAGTGCTTGATCGGCAAGTATTTTTTAAGTAAAGAATGAAGAATATTTGTTTCTCAAACGATGAAAAGTCGCATTTAATGAAATGGGTAATTTTTCTAAGCAAAGAAAATGCTACTTGAATGCGAATTTTCCCCGGGATCTCAAAAATGCTTGGTTAAAAACCCCCCGGTGGGAAAAAATTTTTGAAATTTTCGGATTAAATTTTAAAAAAAGTATAAAACATTTTTTAAATTTGCTACAATCAGTCAGGTCAATACTATGGAAAAAACATACCAGTACGAATAGTGTAAAGTTGCAGGGTTTTTTTAATTTTCCCAAAGTGGAATTTTGTGGTACCTTGAGCGTGCAAATTCGATCATGCATAACAAATAACAAATATTTTCCAATGCCCCTAGCATTAGGGGGCATGTTTTTTTTAAAAAGCAAAACCATTGCCCCTATTCATTTCAGATATTTTTAAATTTATCATTTCTTTAGTTTATATCGCAATGGATCTAGCTGATTTTTTAACAGTTCCAGTTACTCGCACCGGGATTCTTTTAAAAAATTTCAGCAAAATCTTTTCAGCGTTTTCAACGTTTTTTCATAGAAGACACACACCACACAAAATACGGAAGTGCCGTTTTTCTTAAATTTTGAATCCCATGCGCTTCGGTCACTGTTTATTATTTACAAGTGTTTTAAAACAGGTTTCCCAATAAAATTTCAGAGTTTCCGGGAATTAATCTAGCAGGGTTTGAAAAGTTCGTTTTTTTTTGAAAAAGCGAGACTTAAAAATCGGCAGAGAAAAATATCGAAAGTGACCATTTCATAACAGAAACTGGCGTGACCCCGCTTTCCCGATCTTATTATTTCCCGTGGAAAATAATAATAAAAAAAAAGTGAAAAGCCGTTTAACGTGTGGATAAATTTTTTGACAATTATTATTTTGAACGACAAATTGATCAAATATTTTTTACGGTTTTTACCCCCAAAATTCCCGCCTATTTTTTCCCAAAATACTTATATCGTATCGTATCGTTTTCGTATCGTATACCAATTTTATTATTTTTTCTTATATGGAGTTTTGGGCCCAAATAGACCTAGCTCGAAAATTCCAAGTTTAGTTTTTAGTGGATACAGTTTTCGATATAAAAATTTGTTCTGTTTCTTTGAAATTCTAATAATTTAGCCTCATTTTTTTTTGTGACCCGGTAAATGAATACCATTTGTTTTAAACACTGCTGTGAAATATTCGGGGTTTCGTTCGATGCATTAATTGTATGACAATAAAAATTTATACCCAAAAAAAAAACATGTTTATTTTAAAATAAACAGATGAACTGAAATTGCATGGTATTTATTGTGTCGACAATAGCCCCCCCCCCCCCTCTCACGTTAGAGCTCGCTTCTAGTTTCAGGAGGTAATATCTTTTTAAACTTTTTTTTTTTAAAAAATTCTTACTTGAAAATTGATGTAATGATTTAAAGGAATTACGAATCCATTTTTTTTGTTTTTTTTGAAACTAAATTTTGCCCCACTTTTATTCAATCAAAATATCACTCAAAATAGAGCTACAAGAAAAAAAAAAATGTGGTAGTTTCGTCAATGCATATCTGTCATCTAACCAACTTTTCAAGTAAAAAATTTAAAAAAAATTGTTTATTAAAAGTGTGATTTATTGAAAAATCAATATTTTATTTAAAATTTTTTCCGGGGGGATTTCCATTGATAAAGCCCGAGCGGAAGAAATTAAGGAAGGGCTCGCTCAGGTTGGGACAATAGTAAGCCAGGTCCGAGTAGGTCATATTCATAGAAAAGTCCAAAATTTCTAAACTAGTTTTTAGATTACGCTAAAAATTTCACCCCAATGTATATAATTCATGAAATAAGGTTCTGTGAAAAATTTTCAATGGGACAAAGTGGAGGTGTTATAAGTCAAAGAATTTTAAAAAAAAACAAAAAAAAATCGTAAAGCTGCGATTTTCATGAGAAATTTTTTCCGATTGGTTCAAAAACGTGGCAGTCTGAGTTCAAAAATTTCGAATGCCCCCAAAAAATTTTCTTTGCAAGGGAGATCGGTTTAGCCGGGAATCGTTAACAAACAGAAAAAAAATACGAAAAAAAAAAAAAAAAACGGATTTTTTCTCCAGGGAGTGAAATGGAATCTTCGTCGCTCGTACGCTCTTTTACGCTCATCCAATAATAATTGTTTTTTTGGATGAGCTAAGCGAAGACTTACTTTCACGACCCCCCAAAAAAAATTAGCTCTGATGTTTTTTTTTTCTTTTGTTGTTTTTTCCCCCTTCCCGGGGAAAACGGCATATGCGATTTTGGGGAAAAATTTGGGAAAGGGGGCCCATCGAAATCTCTGAACCTGTCACTTTTTTTGTAAAATTTCACGGAAAATCATTAGAGTATGAGGAGATCAATATTATGTCAACCTTCCACGGGTGTTTTGGGGCCGCAAACTTTGAAATTGTTTTGTTTTATCTTTTACTCATTGTGACAATATCCATGGTCGATTCCCTGTGGGGCGGACTTTTTTATTTCTAAATTTTGTAGTAAATAATAAAAATATTTTTTAGACAATTATTATTGACTTCTTCAGGGACGGTTTTGTTTTGCACAACTAGAAAGTAAAAAACTGTGAGAGGTCCAGGAATCGGCCGTTGCAGAATTCTGTGTTTTTCATATCAGCATTTCTTTTTTAGGTTTCGTGTTAATATAAATTCCATAAGATAATTTGTTTCTAGTGAAAAATAAGATAAAATTTTTATCATATTATATGTTTTGTATTTATTTATTTGCACTGTTAAATTCATTTGTGAGTCATAAGCGCCTATGAGCATCGTAACAAAAGAAAAAAAATAAAAAATATAAAATAAACATAAAACGTTATCTATTTTTTTTGAAATTTCTAGAAGTTTTTTTGTCTAAACTGCAATAAAAATATTTTATGAAGTTTTTTTGAGGCTAAAGCATTATTGTAGGTATGGGTTCCTTATGGGAAATATTAGAGGAAGTAATACAGGAGGTAATTTTTTAAAAGTAAAAATTAAAAATTGGCAAGTAAACCCCAGAGCCGTTTTTCCAAAAGAGCTAAAAACACAACATTTTAAAGGGAAATTTTTTAAAAAAAAAAACTCAAAAATAGCGTGTTAGCATCGACGGGCATAGGAGGGCAAAAATAACTTTCCCTTTTACATAACAAAACTGAATTTGTTACAATATTCGCAAATAAAACTAAATAAAGGAAACTATATATTTCAAAGTTAAAATTTAATCCTTTCTTCGTAATTGGGAATAACTATACATCTATGTTTTAATTTTACATTTAAAATGTTTTTGGGCCCTTTCAGTTTCAATTTTTTTTCGGAAAACGGTTAACACCTTTGTTATCATATTCTCACTGCGTTGATAAAATCAGTCCTGAGATACATTAGCGTTTTTCCTAAAAATTTCTTGTTTTGTTAAAAAAATTCGTGAAATCTCCGTAATTAACTAAAATTTTGGTCAACTCCGGGAATTTATTTAAAAGTGCATGTCAAATTTTTATGAAAATTTTCCATACTGTATTATCAATAAACGTTCGCAGAAATCACAACACCCGAGTGCGCGCGATTTGAGTTGGGCGTTGAGTGGTATTTCTTTATAATGAGTACAATTACAAGTATGAGAGGGAGTTTTAGTTTTTTTGTTGTCATTCAAAAGGGAAGAAATCGTTTTTCATATTCAAGTAGATATTTTCAAATGCTCGTTTCCCCTGGCGCGATATTTGCATTTGTTTTACAATTTTTTCCCCCTTTGGGCCCGGGGTAGAACTGCCGAGCATGGCTCTGTAATGTACAAGGATATCAAGAGAAAAAGCCCCCTTTAAACATCAAGCAAAAACCGAAAAAATCACGAAGATCTTTTATTTTTTTTTTTAAAATTTTTAAATTTTTTTAAAATTTTTTACATATAAAATCCCCCACGCTACACCCCAAAAAAACGTGTTTTAAAGTAGGCAATATTTAAAAACTAAATTCACAAGGGAAAACTTTGACAGGTTTTTTACAAAAAACTACACACATTGCGCGATCAGATCATGATAGAACATATTATCAATAATTAAAAAAATTTTCTTTTTTTACGAGCTTGGAAATTACCACAAATTATCCGCGGGGGGCACATTTACGGCTTAAAGCTTTCCCGAGTAAAAACCTCTGCATTCCCCGGGTTAAAACCGGTTTGTAAAAGAGCATAATCCTCAGTAAATTGTGGGGGGAGGGAAATTTTTCGTCGAGATTCAAAGATCGTCATCACAATTAAGGAATTATAATTTTGTTGTTTTGTCTTTCCCCGGTTCGGAAAAACCTCACTTTTTCACATGTTGTGCCCGGGCCCCTGTAAAATTTCAGATTTTTGAGGACAACACGGGCCCATGATTTACCATAGGATTAGACTAGGATGTCATAAATAATTTATTTTAAAAAATGATAAATAAATTTTTCCCAAAACAAATATTAAAATCTTAAATCATTTTTAAAAAACAAAAAAAAATGCAATTACAAAAAAGATAATTTTTTTTTAAGTTTATCCACTTTGAACGAAAAAAAACGGCCTTTTTTTTGGTTTTTTAAATAGGTTTTTGGTATTAACGAAAAAAGTAAATAAAAAAACTTAAAAAACCGTAAATGAGTCCGATTTTTTTCATTCAAAGTGGATAAACTTTCAAAAAATAATCCCTTTTTTAATAGATTTTTATTTTTTATTTTAAAAAAATGATTTCAAGGTTTAAGATTTTTATTGGTAAAATTATTTATTAAATTTTTTTTAATTAAATTTTTCATGACATCCTAGTCTAATTTTTTTCTCCAACTTTGGGGTTTTTTGTCCCGGTATCTGAAAAAGTATAGAATTCAATTTAGTGAAACAAAAGAACTCCCCTTCCCCAAGAAACATGTGTTCTACCGGAGTAAAAGCACTAAGATATGGGAAAGAGGGGAAAGGGAAATTTCCCTTTTTTTTTAACCTCCGGACCAAAACCAAACAAAACCCAGTAATAAAAAATTTTCCAATAGGTGAAAGCCCAAAACAATGAACAATTCATTAATTTTCAATTTTGTTTTTTGTTTTTAAAGTACTTGACATTTTTGGGTTTAAAACCCCAAAACCCGGGGGTCGAAGAACGATGGAGAACCCCCTTTTCCTTTTCCCTTTCCCCTAGCTTTTTGACCAGCATGGGACTTTTTCCCCCCATCCTGATAAACTAAAAACTATTTACTAACTAGTGCACAGTAGCATCGACAGCGACAACTTTGAATTTTGCCCCTTTATCTCAGATTTCAAAATTTTGTTTTCAGCCAGGAAAAATCACGGATGATTCAATTTTCTCCTTTTTAACAAAGTCCAAAATCGTAAAAATCTTTATATTTAAAAAATTGGGTTTAAAAAATTGAAGTTTTTTTGGATGAGCGTAGCGAGCGTGCGAGCGAAGCGAAGATTCCTTTTTACACCCCTGGAGAAAAAAAACCCGGATTTTTTTTTTTTTTTTTCTTTCTTTCTGTATTTTTTTTGTGTTTGTTAACACGATTCCGGCTAAACCCATCTCCGATTGCGATGAAAAATTTTTTGGAGACCTTTGAAAAACTCGAACTTTGAACTGCCACTTTTTTGCGAATCGGGGAAATTTTTTTTCAAAAAAAACGCAATTTTTTCGTTTTTTTCGATTTTTAAAAAATTTCTTTGACTTAAAACCTCATGCTTTATCGATTGTAATGATTTTTTTTCGAACCCAATTTATGAATTAAGATTTTGTGTGAAAATTGAGCGTAAACGAAAAATTTTTTCTCATGAAAATCAAAAATTTTTCGGGTTTTTTTTTTTTCAAACGTTCTTTGACTTAAACCCTACATGCTTTATCTTATTGTAATGATTTTTACAGAAACCCTTTAATTTCGTGAATTAATATATTTGTGTTAAATTTGAGCGCAATGAATAATTATTCTTATAAAAATTGCAATTTTTTCGATTTTTTTTTTTAAAAAAATACGATAAATTAAAAAAAATTTAAATTTTTTTTATTTTTTTTTTATTTTAAATTTTAAAAAATTTAAATTTAATTTTTTTTTTAATTTAATTTAATTTTAAAAAAATCTTCGATTAAATAATGAATTTTTTCACAGAACAACGAAAATCCGCGAAAAAACCCTGGGATCTCAATGCACCAATACGCTCATCCAACAACGCGGCGGGACTTAAGCGTTTTTCCCATTATTTTTTCATTTATAAAAAAACAACCCAAACAAACCCTGTTTTTAGCGAATTTCCCAAAAAACTAAAATTTTTGTAAGATACTTTATACACAAACTTACGAACCCTGGAAATTTTGTGAAAATTTCATTTAAAAGGATTTTGTTTTTGCATTGTTTTAGTTGGAATTGAAGGAAAGTATGTATACATTTTTAAATATAATATTAGTAGTTATATACGGATATAAAAAAAAGGCTTTGTAAATGTTTTTAAAGAAGTAAATGAACCAATAAAAATTACCGTCTGTATATTTTTGTTTCTAACGAAGCCCCAAATTAACCATGATGACGAAAAATGCCAGTATAGGAAATAAATCTGATGCAAATAGATCACGATTGCTTTCGATTGTCAGAAAGAAGTCGACGTTTTATCGCGTTTTGTGTACCCAGGGGGCCCGGGGGGGTATAAATATTTAACAGTAATTTAAAAAAGTAACCATGTGCATTTTCATGCGGTAATGTGGCTAAGAATGATGAGTGATTTATACAATGTTTGGTTTGAACTGAAATCGCAAATAATCCGGGTTTCCACTAATAACGAAACATGCTTTGATGCTAGGGAAAAAAGGTTTTGATTTATATTTAAATACAAAACCCTTCGTGGGGTAAAAGCATAAGAAAAGGCATTGTGGTGGTGCAATTTTTTTTTATGAAAACGAAAAAACGTTTTCCCAAAAAACCCCCCAAATTCTTCGAGAGAGGGGACTGTGGGAGGTGCTCACTGTTTTATGAGTTTTCAAAACATTGAAAAACAGTGACTATGTTTTTAGTTTAAAGCAGTGTCAGCTATAGTTAAACCCGATTCTAGTTATTATCTATATTCTTTGAGTTTGACCCGGACAGTGAGTAACACAAATTTAAAAGCCTCCCCCCCCCCCCATCCCCCAAATCTACGCTGCAAGACACGTGTTCGACCCCCTATATACTAACCATTGAGTAAAAGACTAGACAATGCAGTTTTAATTTGGGCCGCAGGTAAAAGAATTCATTCTCTTCTTCGCAGAGGCAAGATTTGTGTTTTTGAGAAAAAGGGCGGACACACAACAGCACTCACGCTCACAGCACAAAAACAACTTCCACATCTTCCCCGGGATTAATTTGTCGGTTTTTTAAAAAAATGTCTCGTCTGTTAGTCCCATACGGCCGGAACGACAAAACAAATTAAGCTGAAATTTAATTTTCACAATATCAAATCTAAAAAAAAGTGTTTCATTCTCCAATTTGATTCCTAGAATTATTGATGTTGACTTTTAATCTCTGCATAATAAAAATGTTAAAATAGAAAGTTTTCTTTATTTTCTTCGAAGCAACAACGAGAAGGAAAATACCCAAGCAAGGTATTTGTATGTACATTTTTAAACCAAATACAAGGGCGCGTACATTTCTGAACACTGATGTAACACAATAGCTAAATTTCCCGTTTTTTTGTTGGTTGCATGTTTTTTTCGTTTTGTGTGCATTTATAAACAATCTAGAATGATAGTTGATGACCCGGTAACATTGCATTAGAGGAATCCAAAAAAAATTTTAAAGCACAAAGTAATGCATTTTTTAACAAGTTACAACGACAGCAACGATTTTATGATTCTTTGGAAAATTACTTTATTTTATTATCCTGATGTGGAGCAGCTTTCCCGATAAATTTTAAAAAGGGGGACGACTTAAATTTTTTTTTTATTTATTTAACGTTATCCATTCCGTTAAAAATGATTTCAAAGGAGGGGCAATCTTTGGCACTGTGCTGCCATTTGTGAGCCAAACTTGCATACTATTTTTTTTCGCGTTAGGAATTAACATTAATATCGGGGGTATTTTTTTGTAGATATTGAAAATTATTTTTTTACGTCTATCCCCTTTAGAAATGCATCGTAGAAATACAATTTTGGTTTTTTGGCTGTAGTATTTTTTTTTGTTTCTAAAGTAAACCACTCCCCCGCCCAAAAAAAGTTTATTAAGATTTTAAATTTTAACCTAATTGTATTTCACTTGTGGACACCCGTCCCGTGTCAAAAAAGGAAAAATAATAATTTAAAATAAACAAAACTATGAAGGAATGAGCGTAAAGAAGACTTTAAATTTAAAAAACCATAAAAAAATTTCTGTTTTAAATACTATTGCGTCTATAGTATTTAAAAATTTCCTTTATAAAATTTTGCAAATCTGTTTTTAATATTAATCATTTACAAGGACCACGAAAAAAAAATTTTTTTTTTGCCCCAAAAGTATATTTTAAAAAGGGGCCCCAATAATTTTCGAGAAGTTGTGGAGTAGACACACTTTGGCGGGGCATTACGTAGTTACGACTGGGGCCCTCGATGGGGGATGCGTGTTGAAAAAGTGGGGGGACCTCTTGGGGGCCCTTTCTAAAATTTATGCGTGGCCACGAGCTCGCGAAATCTTTGGCGCTCGTAGCAGTTTCAGAGTTGAAATGAGAGTGAACAGAAATTTTTTGGTACAAATATTTAACAGGGGGTCAAGTCTCAAATAAGGATGGTTTTATATCAAAGGTTTTTGGTAGATGACACAAGTCTAAATAAAAGAATAACCCATTACATAGGGTCTCCCCAGTGTATTACATTAACTAGAGTCGCTCATTGAATCAGTAGGGAGAAAAAACCCTTGAAAAAGAATCCGACAAAGGTCTGGAAGTGGTTTTAAATGTAGGGAATGTATAAAGTGTGTGTCGTTAAGTTGGGGATTAAAATCAAGACTGAGACCGCAGAGGCTTTTGGAATGATTGTGGAAGGAGTTTTGGTCAAGAAATAGAGCCTCGGTCCCCAACGTCAGTGCTGAGGAAAAAGTGAAAGGAAAAGATCAGAAATTTGAAGCAACTTCTTTTTTGGGTGATTGGATTAAATGCCAGATTGAGTACTCCTCGCCTGCCTCGTAAAATTTTTTCTTAACGGAACAACTACTAATTTAAAAAAATATTAATTTATAAAAAAATTTTTTTTTTGATTATCCTTTCGTATTTTGCTGTGCTGATTTTTAAAATTTTAAATATTCGTTTAGAGGGAACGTCTTCAAAATAATTTTTTTCCTTTTTCCCTTTTTTTGACGTTTTTTTCCTTTTTCCTCTTCCTTTTTTTTTTTTTTCATCTTTGTTATATCTTCATTTTTCTTTTTCACTTTTTTTAAAACTGTAGAATTATCAGAAAAGGTTTCTTGTTAAAATTTTATTTAAAAAATTTTCTTAACAGCATGAGAACGATGGAAAATTCGAAAACTCAATGAAATTAGCTGGGAACGCTACGTTTTGAGACGAAAAAGGCGATCGTACTTTCAAAAACGCCTTCATTTTTTTTACCGATCAAGATTAATTTTTTTTGCATACTCAGAAAAAAGTGATACTAAACCTCGTAATAGCCGGTTTGTTAACTCGGTCCATTGGCAAAAGCAATTTTTTAAAAAATTGAAAAAAATTGCAATTTTTTTTTCGAAGTTGTGGGCTTTCACGAAAAAAAGGGACTTCGGGCCCTGCACGAGAAATACAAATCTAGTTTTCCGCAGGGGTGAAAACAGAACAAGAAAAATTTTATTTTCCCCCAGTAATTTTAAAAGTACGGAAGTACGCCTCAGACGCTGAGCGTCCCACGCAAGCCTCTGAACCCCCAAAAAAGGGAATTTTTTGTGCATTTATGTAAATTATATTTTTTGACCTCTTTTGTACAGTTTTTATAACTGAAATTTAAAAAACATTAAAAAATAAATAAATAAATGGAAATAAGTAAAATAGCCGGAGGTTTAAATTTTCATGGAAAAGTTTTTGGGATGCGATTTAGGAAATTTAATTTTTAAAATTTGTGGGCGTATTTTTTGAAAAATAAATAAAGTTGAACTTTAAAATGGGAAGATTCCGCCGATATTTTACGATTGTGTACGACTTTGCTATAGCAAATAAAAATTTTACTGCCCGCTAGTGCTACTAGAAGCGATTCCCTTTTCCTTGCCAAATATTGTTTTGAGAATACTAATCCTCGTGCGACGTGGCTTGTACAAGTGTAACATATTCTGAAACACATTTAAAAATGGGAATTAGGTCGAGTCTCGTTTAGTTTGCCTTGTCTGTCTGTAGACATCACGTCTGTTAGAGAGCGTTAGGGAATCCCCCAGTAGCTTCATTTATTTGGTCCAGAGAAGAGGATAATGAAACCTTTTGCTCCAGTTCCTTGCAATCACCGTTATCTCCTCGGCGATTAGTGTAGTGCACGTACCCTCCCCCCCATACACTAACCGCCGTGTCCATCTTACCCAGGGATTAACTCGTCTATCAAAATTGTTTCTCTCGGTTGGATGACCATCTGATTAAAATAATTATTTCCTTTAGGCTTAGATGGGAGAAAAATTGATGAGATCAGCTGGAAATGGCTGCTTTTATATGAACTCTCGCGGACCTAAAGATGTAGAGCCCCCGACAGACGATGTAGGCATCGCAGGACTGGGAACGCAATTAGATATTGGTTTCAAGGTTCCAAATAATGCATAATTTTTATTTTAAAAATTATTTCAATTGAAATAGTTCGTATAATACTCTCTATCTACCCACATATATTAGGCCTTATATTAGACCTAGATCATATCATTTTAAAATTCTCCTGTATTCAATAAATTATCTCTGCAATACTTATATTAACATTGTTTGCAACTTACAAGGATAAAACCTTTAGTATAGAAGGAGGTTCTGTACTCAATGATAAAACGAACCAATTTCAAGCTTTCACTCCCATAAAAAAAAATAGTGCAGGATGATTACTGCGCCATTGCACCACGGCGTTGTGAGTCGACACTTTACGTTTGTTATTACCAAGCCTAACATGATTACACGATTAGCGAAACAGCGAGACGACATAATAACTAATAACCCATAAATACAATATGTTGCAAATTGACCAACTAGGAGAATAGTTCGCGCAACGTGTTTTAATATATGACACGTACATTAATTACAGGCTTGGTATTTATTTTAATACCAGGTCTTCTCTATGTTTAGTTATAAATAAGAATGTAGAATCAAGGCAATCAAAAGAATGTAAAGATGCCGATATTCTTTATATTCATGAATAGCATTAGTTTATCTATAGGGCCTAGTGTATAAATGTAAGAGATGGCCGCTATATATTGGATACGCAGCTCCTCATGTATGGCATACAAACTGTCCACCAACGAAGCGTATGATGTCATGCGTACAATAAACACATTTATCTTAATTAATATAAGTATTATTGTTGTAGTTCATTAAATAGTGCAAAATGTTTGTTTATGCCTCACATTACTTCCTATGCACGTGCTTATATCAATTTATGCATATAACAGCGCAACATCATGCAATGCTAATGAATGCCCAGGTTTTAGAGCTGCCTAAGAAGTTGATTGATAAATAATGATGATATAATAAGAAACAGATAAATAGAATCGAGTGAGAATGCAGACTTCTCCGGCGAAACAGACCTGTGCATGGGCAAACACTGCTTCACGCATGTTGCAATAACGATTCACTTTACAATCACGAACGTTGAAGGAAATACTAGTTTTATGAATTAAATGTCAATATTTTACTGGTGAAGCGGAAAATGCTAAAAAGGAAATTAGAGCAGTTAAGTTTTGAATAATCTCTATTGAGAAATAAAAAGAATTTACAAACTAATTGACTGGTATTCTGAAATGTATATGTTGTATGTAAAGCTTTCACTACAGGAGCACTTTATGCTACAACTTGATTCACTGACAATGTATAGTCAGGACATGTACATTAGAAAATAACCTCGTTCTCCGCATACATACTTAAACGTAATATTATTCATTAATACAAGAATAAGCTACGATAGTACTTTTTGCAAAGTTTTAACTTACGTGTCAGATTGCATAAGAAATAAACTAATTTGAATTCATTACACGAAGTTTTCTTTTTCTATGTAAATGTACTCGAGAATCTTGAAGGGTTTGTCCTGTGTCTTATCTTTAATTAGTAAAGTTACTTACCTTATGACCTAAATTGGACATTTAATTATCTAATATAAAGTTTCTGATTTTGTGAAGATTCTGTATGAAGTTGTTACACTTATCTAAAATCACCGGGTAGCTGCAGTGTTAGAAACGTTATAGCCACTAAAAACAAAACAATTGCATAACTTGGTCTTATATATTGGCTAGAGCACCCTTACTTATTACCAGCTCTAGTTATTTGGAACCCAAGTCTAATTACGTGCATGCATATTTGATAGACACAAGTATTGCAGCTTCTTAGTAATTAATTGACAATATTGACAACATCTAGGCTAAACGGGCGATGCCTATGAAATTACCAACACACTTTTCTATCGTGCTCTTGTCTTCAACAAAATTCATGTGTATGGAAGCAAGTATACTGCTATCTCCTTACTTTTCTTTTTTTTCTTTTTACTTTTCTTTAAATTATATTCAAACGTATTTATATTGTTATTATTATATATTATATTAATTAATTATGTTAATTGATATGCCAGCATGATGGCATATCTTGGCGACCAAGAACATGAAGCGCCCCCCCCCCCCCACCACCTGCCTCTCGCGTAAACAAGAGACCACAAGAATACGGCTTCTTACGAGCTCAGGCATGAGCAGCGAACCTATGAGACCACAGACAGACACTCTGAATATACCGACCACAAGTAATAACAATAATGTGAGGCTCTAGGCTCATTTTAATTAAATTCTAATTAGTTTCGCAACATGCATACTTAGATTTATTGTAATGTGCGCTTACAAAATGATCTAATTATTAAAAAATGTTCGCGCACAACAGGAAATGGAATGCTACGTGTGTCTTAATATCAATACTATGTCGGCGCTGATTAATAAAATCTCCCTTGCGTCAATAGTTGGAGCTCCATTATTAAACTCAAGAACGAAAATGTAGTTTGCTCGTGAATAACGCGACATCAAAGGGAAAACATCATCACAAATAGGCTGAGCACTGGTTTTGTTTAGTCAGCCAAATACAGAAACCATTGAACGGAGGGTTATTGTGAAAATGCGATTACGTTAGCTGTTTTAAAACTTAGCATACATGTCAATCACGTTCGAATCCAGTATAATGATGACTAAATTAGCTTTAATTCACAGTAGAATTAATGTTTAAATGTCCGGATTCTAGCTCTCTAGCAGCAATGGTGCATTTGAAAAGTTCGGAGAAATATCCAAAACATTCACTTTTCATACTAGTCTTACATGCATGGTTCGATGATAAAAATCGAATTACCGATTAAGTGGGTTCGAGTGGTCCCGCCAGGGTTTTCCCTCACGGACTTACATATAACGTTTGTCAATTTGTTTTATAAGTCGTAATGCTTTTTGACGTTTCGTTAGTGAAATATAAATAAATCAAACAGGTTACAACGTTTTGTAAAAAAACAGTGGAAAACAATAGTAAAAAATTCTTTTAAAAAAAACCAATTTTACATAATAAAAAAACTTTGCTCTAGCTAAAAGGCACGCTAGCAGCCCCGATTTACAGGCACAAAAACGAGCCACGGTTATTTTAACATTGTACCCAAACCTTTGGGCTAGGGGGAAGCTCTGCAAAAAATATCAAAAACAATTTTGTACAAAAAAATGGCGTGCCAAAATCCCCGGGTCCGTGACACGCGGGTTGCGTTCAGCGCGGGGGTTAACTAATGGTGTATGACGGTATGTTTGATTTTGGGGCCGCCACCGAGAAGGGGGTTCTGAACCCGGGGTTTGGGGGGTGCCGGGGTTTTTCGGCGTCTTAGGGGTTTCCCCCAGGCTTGGTCGAAAGTAGGAAAAATCTAAACCCTTGTAAAATTAATTCACCTACAAGCAAAACTACCGCTGGGGGTGTTTGATTACATCGTTTCTTCTTTCTAAAACTAAACCCCACAAGTAACTAATAATATGTTTGTCCCATCCCCTTAACACTTTTTAAAAAAAAACAAAACAAGATATCAAAAAAAATTTTCCATCCCGAGAAAAAGCTTGCCTTTTTTTTCTTTGTGTTCTTTCTTTTCTTTGCTTCCAATTGGCGAATCATTATTTCAAGAAAGGGGAAACCTTAAAGAGTGATAAATATATTTTTTGTAATTCAAAAATTAATTTACGGTATAAAAATTTTTTCACACCCACGAATTTTTAATACTGTTGATTTTTTTTTACTTCCAAAATTTATTCATAATTCCGATCTTCTTAGCAACTTTCTGAAAGCGGGAAAGCGACAAACTGCCTCGCAAGACAATAAAAACATTAAAATCAGCTATATAGCTAAGCGAAATACACAAATTTTAAAAAATACCGCCAGAGAAAGAATTGATTCCCCCCCTTTCATCTAAACAAGTTTTCAAAAGTCAAGGGGAAAAGTAGCAAACTTATGTAGTAGTAGTAGTAATTTTTTTATTTTTCTTTCGCAGTTTGTTTCAGTTACAATATAACTACAAAATAAAAACAAATACAAAAAATATAAATAAAAACAGTATGCGCTTCAATAATAGAAAACAGAGTTATAATAATACAAAATTAAAAATTCAAAAAATTCAGTCACATTCCTTTTATTGGAAAATTCAGATTTAAAAAAAATTATACATTCAGTTTTATAAATGAAAACTTTTTTTGATACCGTTGGTAGACATTATATATTGATTCCTTAATAAAAATTTATTTTTTGGTAAAGTCATATTTTGTAGTTTAAAAAAATTTATTGGCCCTAGTTTGTGATCATGAATTCATTATTTTTTTTTAATGAAATCATCAAAATTTTCTTGAATTTTTCCCTCCCCAACATTGCGGATGAAATTAGTAATTAGGCCCAATCTTTGTCAAAACCCTAAACCATTCAAAAACATCCAACATATCTCAACATTGTTCTTTGTTTAAACCCCAATAATTTTTATTCATTTTTCCCAAATTTGAAATTTTTTATGTTTTCAGTACCAGATTTCCAGAGTAAGAAGTGCAGTATTCAAAGAGGCTGATTATTGTTTTTTATATTCAATCTTGGACCATTTACTTAAGTGTTTTCAATTTGACAAAAACCCCAATTTTTGCTAAACTTTTTTTATATAATTTACATAATATGAAAATTTAAAAATTTGGGTTATAATAACCCCCCAAAACTTTTTCTTTGAAAAT
>JAMZAV010010027.1:0-22983 GCA_024449915.1 Sweltsa coloradensis
GTTTGCCCAAAGGAAGTGGTAACGAATATGTCTTTGGCACTCATGTATGCCGTTATCACAGCCTTCACGGCACAACACGCTAAAGGCGTATGCGACAGAATGCTCACAGCTTCTTGCTCTTCCACCGACATTGGAAATAACAAAACCATCGTGTTAAGTGGGGTGCGATATAGCACATTTCGTTAAACTACATGTTAGTTGGCCTTGTTTTAAAAACAATAACTTTTGAATCAAAGACTTTTTTGTTCGAGCATTATGTCAAGTGGCACAGACCACTGACATAAATGACATTAAAGAATTGTTGAAAGCCATATTTACTGTCGCCTTAAGTGAGACCGAAGGAGTCGATTTAGAAACAAACCATACGACTGATTGTGAAATAAGCAAGAGTTGGCTTAAAAATCGAATAAGCTCCGGTGACAAGATCAACATTGAGGATTTCCTTGCGTCTGCTATTGATGGAGACGCAGAACCTCCTGCAGTAGAAGACTTAGATTTCTTGACACGTCATCCTTCGAAACGTGGGCAGCCACAATCGTAGTCGTACAGTACAGTCGTACATACTGCGTACAGTCTAAGAAGCTTAACCTGCTAACGAATGGGGACGCCAAGTGCATCGAGTGTGAGAATAACTTAAAGGATTCCGAGCATTTCTTGTGAGTTTACATTTGTTTATTTTATTTACTAGGAATGACAAAACCAGAGTTAGTTAGTTAGTTATTAGGGTTTAAGGGCACACAACACTAAGACTGATTGATTGGATATTGCATAACGTCTCATATATATGCCCTTTGCCTAATCGAGACGAAGGGAGGGACGTAAGGGGTGACGCGGGGGGACAAGGGGTGGACAGGCCTGTGCTGGTCAGAACCAACCACAAGCGTATGGGGAGGGCAGGGGTTCCCCCCGTCGTGGTCATCTCCGTCTGTGTCATTATTCGTCCGTGTTGTCATTGTCGTCGCCGTCGGGGAAGTAGTCAAAGGGAAGGGGAAAGTTCCCCGGCGACGACCCAGAGCTCGCCATTAGTTTCAGGGAGTAAAACTCCCCTAATCACGGGCCAAACCACGAGAAGGTTGCGAGTTGGAATTTGATGGTTATTAGTGACCGTATTCTCTTTTATAATGACGTGTTATTTTTTAAATCCTATTGCATAGCTTTGATGATATCAGATATATAAAAACATTAGTAATATTCTCAGATTCATCAGATAAAATTTCTTTTAAATTAGGTTTTAGTTTAAAATAATTCCTTTCGTCCATGTTAAGCACATTTTAGTAGAATGTCCTCAACAGTTAACATCTCATCTCATCAACATCTCATCAGGTGGAATTGTCGATGAAGAAAAAAGGAAAAGTGTACGACTTGAACGATTTTAAGGTTGCTGTGGGAGATGCAAACTTAAAAAAAGTTGAAGTGAAAGAAATGTGCCCTTCAGACTTTTGTGACTGGAAAGACTCATCTTCAACCTACAAAATGAAGAAAAGTCAACCTCGTGCCAATCTTAATGCCATGGTGCAAGTAAATACCACTAGAGGGTCTCCTTTACTTCATTACCGAAATGACTTTCAATCATCTTTAATGAAACTTGATTTGACATCAGGCCCTGTTGGCAGTTATTCCTATGGTAAAGTAGACATTTTGGCAAAGTTGTGTCCCTTAATGCCAATAAATCGTCGACAATTTTAGGAAGATCTTTGTAGCCAACGTCTTGGACCTCATCGAAAATGTTGATGACTAGGTTTTAGAGATCAGTTTTTTAAGCCTTTTTGTTCTCAAAATGTATCAATTCCATTTAATTGTATCCAATGTACCGGGTATACAATTATTTATTAAATCTAAAGTTTTTTGATGGCTCGTTGGAGTAGTGAAATATAAAAGTGAAAAGTAAAAGTGGACAGTATCTCTCACTAGATGTTATAAATTGAAAAAATAACTAATGAATAAATTTAATTTTATATTTAAGGTACTTTATTTGAGAAATTTAGAAAGTTTATCGCAGGAAAAAAAACTCATGCCTTTCAGAACCAGCCACATGGAGGGTATGGGAGGCGGTTCTCAGGTCGTGACCGTCCTCGGCATTGTCATGCTCGTTGCCAACGAGGAGGTCAAGGGTTGACCGACGACAACCGCCAGAACTCGATTCTAGTTTCAAAGAGTATAAACTTCCCTTAGTACAGGCTAATGTTTGCGAGATGGACTAATTTCTTTAATCGCCTGTTACGAATTTGTGTGAGCGATTCTCTGGGCTAGATACTACCCCCCGGCCCAGACTTGAAAGGCTATCCTAGCAATTGACGACTAGTGATTTACCCGCCCCATGACGTCACGAAGCAACGTGGCGGAATGATGTGGGATAGATCCTCATTCAGCAAGATGACGCCTGCTGAACGGCGCAACACTTATCACGCTCTAACTTTTATTCTATTCATAGTTTGGAAAAATCCTTTGGAATAATACGTAGTAAACATATAATTCCTTCTAAAAGTGATGATCTCGAATTTTTAGACAGCCGTAAACTTGTTATATCGATGTAAGTATTATACATGGAAAAAATATTAAAAATTATAAGTTTTGTCAATTTCTATTTGACAAATAACTTTCAATCGGATTTCACAAGACCTCATTCAAAGTATGCATCTGACTCTTAAGACAAGAAATAAATTAACTTTCTAGATAGAAAGTGCACTGAACGAAAATTCACAGCATAGACTTATATGCAAGGTGTGTGTTTTCATAACAAATACGCACTTTTGACGTGCGGGTGAGCCGTGAAAAACTACACTCTGCATATTACTCTATGCTGTAAATTTTCGTTCAGTGCACTTTCTATCTAGAAAGTTGATTTATTTATTTGTTAAATAGTCTGATGCATATTTAAAAAGATATCATGCCGAAATCCGAACAGTAGTGTGTTGTCAACTGAAGATGAGAAAAGTTATAATCTTTGATATTTTTATCATGTATAATAAGTACATCGATATACCAAATTTAGGGATGTGTCTAAAAATTCGAGATAATCACTATGAGAAGAAATGATATGTTTGCTATATATTATTCTAAAGGTTTTGTCTAAATGTCGAATGGAAACAAAGTTTAGAGCGTGATAAGTGTTGCGCCGTTCAGCAGGCGTCAACTTGCGAAATGAGGATTTATCCCACCTTCTCGTCACGTGACTTAGCGCTCCGCCCATCACCAGTCGTCAATTGCACAGGACTCCTACTAAAGTTTTTTTTTTAAACTAGATTAAGGGCACGTCAACCGTTAGGTCATAATGTCCTTTTCTAGGGGATATGGGGAGGAGAAGCCTATGCTGGTCAGAACCAGCCACGAGTAAGGGGAGCAAGGGGGGTTTCTCACGCCGCGGTTGTCATCGTCTTTGTCGTCGTTCGTTGTGTCATTGTCAACGTCGTCGGGAAGGTCGTCAAGGAAGTGGAGGTGTCCCCGACGACGATTGCCAGGACTCACCTCTAGTACTTTCCGCTTACTATAATAGCTGATGTTTGCGAGGTGGACTTGTTCTCTTGAATCGCCTTGTACGATTAGCAGAGCGATGCTCAGGGTTAATTCTACCCCGGGCCCAGACGGCCCCATTG
This sequence comes from Sweltsa coloradensis, assembly GCA_024449915.1. NCBI lineage: Eukaryota > Metazoa > Arthropoda > Insecta > Plecoptera > Chloroperlidae > Sweltsa > Sweltsa coloradensis. The sequence goes on from JAMZAV010010027.1 coordinate 3,594, forward strand.
CTTTGCGTGGATCAACCATGAGACATAATTTACATTTAAACAAACCGTGGCATCATGATAACACACGCGCTACATCATACTTTAGATTGCGGTGAAGTGTCACGGGTCGTGTTATTTGGTTGGCTGTATACTTGATCTATAGACAGTAAAGTGAACTCGAACTTCGAAGTAGTCTTTTCTATGCTCGTTTCATATAGATCTCTGAGGGATTTGCATACGGCAGATCGAGATTCTAAATGTGGGCATGCGTAGATCTCCTGAAACTAATTAGTCGAGAGAACCCCATATCGCTTGTTAAGTACGAATGATGATAAGAATGTTGCAGGTATAGTGTTGCAGGTAGGTAGGTTCGTTTGTATTAATTTTGAATTTTTCAGTTATTTGATTAAATTAAAAAAAAGTGTTATTGGTTGTTTGTTCATTATTGCTTTGATTATGATATATTCAATATATTTTCAATTTATATTTTTCTGCCTAGATTGTCTGGTTGCCGCCCACTGGTGGAGCTTGCAACTTTAGTTAGGTGTCCTGAATCATTGCTGTGATCAGTTTTTGACTTGAACAATTTTAAATAATTATATATCTGATATAATTATATATTAGAGTCGAGATGGAAATCCTTGGTTCCGAGCCCTATGTAGGGCAATACACTGCATCACTTAGAGAATCTTGTCAGTGCTTCGCCACACTCTGAACTGCAAAAGAGGCCTGATCAGGAAAATGATGATTTTGTACAGAAAAGAGCTCACGCATGTTATCGCAATATCAAAGAACTTGGCCTTCAAGTTGTGTGGAGCAGAAACTTTGTTTTGTAAAATTCAATGATAAGTGTTGCTTATCCTCTTCAATATCTGCTCACGATACATAATAAAATCAAGAACACTTTGTCAATTTTGGTTCTTGCCGCCGCAACCCCCAGTGTCATATATGATGAAGAAGATATTGTTAACTCTTCTATTCAGTTCATGAAAGAATTAGCGATACTTGCCATATCCTATTATTTTATTTTTTAAATTTATTTAGGGTTTCTTTAAAGCATAGCTTTACATAAATTTTGTAAAATATTACATTCAATGCTTAATGCCCTTACTAATACTACTTATGACTAAAACATATTGCAGAGTAATGCTTGCTTCATACATTTTTCAAAATTGCCAGAGGCATTAGTGATTGCAGAAACTCTATTTGAGATTGAAGGTCGGACTAATGCTGATTTCCTTAATACGGTATCAGGAGGATTATCAGATTTTATTGCATATTGCTTAACGATTCATATTTATGCAACTTGGCTAATCGAGACGAAGGGAGGGACGAAAGGGATAACGCGGGGGGACAAGGGGTGGACAGGCCTGTGCTGGTGAGAACCAGCCTTAAGCGTATGGGGAGGGCAGGGGTTCCTCCACGTCGTGGTCGTCTCCGTCTGTGTCATCATCCGTCCGTGTTGTCATTGTCGTCGCCGTGGGGTAGGTTCTCAAAGAGAAGGGGAAAGTTCCCCGACGACAACCCAGAGCTCGCCAAACAACGTTGCAAACTTTGCGTCAAAGCAAAATCACGCGTCAAGTGAAACGTGTCCTTATGCCTCACAAAAGACAAAAACTGTGTTCGTAGTTTTTTTTTTTTTGCGCCAACTAAAGTGGTTCCAAACCATCTTTACCGATACTAGTGGCATCAACGGGTGGTTCGTGGTAATTAATTTTAAATTAAATGGAAATGGAATAAAGTGAATATTGTGTACATACATTGTATCAAACGCACTTTAATACAAATAAACTTCTATAATCTCTTGATCAATTATACTTTGGGAATAAATTAGATTTTTGTGCTTCCTAAAAAATTTGCATTTTGTGGCTTAGGACTATTGGCCTGAACACCATCGAGCTAAACAGCACTTATAGTTTTAAACATTGAAATAACAGCCAAAAACGAGGACATGAAGGTGGAGGTGTCTTATTTTACACATATTTTAGTTTTGTTTAATATTAGCATTGGGGGTCTTTATCTATGAACAGTGTTAAATTTTGTATCATAATGCGTTTAATAATAAATTAGTTTTCAGGCTCTGAGGACCAAAAGTCAGCCAGTAGGCTGTGGTTGAAGACTGGGAGTCAGGACAAGGTGGTGACTGAGTGAGACGCCTAGGCATCAAGACAACTACAGTTTAACTTAATCACAGTATCCTGAATTTTTATATGTACCAAATGTATCATAATGTATCATAAAGCAAGCTCATTTCATGGTGTCAAGAAGTGGTAATAATTAGATATCGGATCGCGCGTGGAGTTGGCAAATCCAGCTCGACACTAGACTTGTGATTGTCTCTAGGTTTGGCTCAGCCTTGACTTGTCTTGATAAATCAATGCGAGGTAGGTAGACACTGGACTAAAAACCTGCGATTTTTAATTATATTACATTTTCGCTACACTAGATAAATAGGCGCATTGATTGGATATTGCTTAACGTCTCATATTTATGCAACTTGAATAATCGAGACGAAGGGAGGAACGTAAGGGATGACGCGGGGAACAAGGGTTGGACAGGCCTGTGCTGGTCAGAACCAGCCACAAGCGTATGGGGAGGGCAGGGGTTCCCCCACGTCGTGGTCGTCTCCGTCTGTGTCATCATCCGTCCGTGTTGTCATAGTCGTCGCCGTCAAGTTCGGCAAGTTCATCTTGGCACCGTCGATTCAATCAATAAGGTCTAGTAAGTGTTAGGTCCCCTCTCAGCTTGTTTGACTGATCGAACATACAAAGAGCACTCAACAGTAGAGTTATCAGTGCCCATGTCAATTGTATTGGAATCTTTCAAATTTTCTTTTTCTATAATTGTGGATTACCACCATGCTTTCTTCTTTCCAATGGGAGGAACTTAAGGGAAGACGAGGGGAGTTAATGGGAAGGAGTGAGGATGTTGGATAGGATGGGTTAAACTGGGTGGGAACGGAGGAGTGCTCGTTGCAGAGAGGGCCGGCAAGTATGGAGACGAAAAAGTGAAAGAAGAAAATAAATATGAGTAAGGCTGCGTGAATGAAGAAAGATGTGATAAAAAGTTGCGCGAGAGCTCTCTATGCATCACGCAACCCAGCCTCCTTCACATAAATAATTATCTTAAATATTAATATTGAATGATAACAATTGTCATAAAAAAAGAAAAAAAGCGTGCCCAGACTGGGGATCGAACCGAGAACCTCTGACTCAATGTACCATTGCTCTACCACTTGAGCTATCTATACACAGAATGTACCTTCACTAAATTGATATTTGTTGTAACCATTGACATCCATGATATGAAATATTAATATTAAATAAGAGTAGTGGTATAGGGGTTTTCACTCTTGTATGGTTTTTGGAGGAGTGGGGCAGGGGTGCCTAGTTTACATAAACCCCTAAACTTCCCCCTTACCCCACAATATGAAAAAACCTGCAATTTTTACAACCCTCTTAAAATTCTTGGGGGATGGGGTGGGGGGTTAGGGGTGGAAGTGGGTGTCGGGACGAGAGAGGTGGGGAGGGTAAACTTCCCCCACACCCCAAAACATTTTCCTGGATTAAAATCCATGTTTTAGATTCATTTTTATTTTATGGACTCAGGCCTAGTATGTCTCGCAATTATATTCAATGGTTTATTTTTTGCAATTTCTCTTGCAAACCCCCTTAAAGCAACGCATGTAAGATTCATTTTTAAAATTTGCTTTACCACGGAACATTCTTGAAGTCACAGCCTGCCTGATGTGTCGATAACATGATTGCCACTGCTGTGGCAGTGTTGGAGGCTTGGAGCTTCCAGTAAGTGCGAATTTTAAAGGTTTGGTGTCAGGTTCAATGCTAAAAGCAACCAGGCCTAATTGAAGCACTGTTCGTGATCGGTTTGAATTCATCCCAGTTTGCACAACATTATACACCACCCACAAACCTACCTTCTATATTAATTTTGACACGGTTGTCTTAGTAATACCTCAATACTATCCATACTGGAACCACTGAAAAATAAATGCACCAGAATAAATGTTTATAGTCACTACATACCTTAATCTGTTTTCTGGCAGACATACCACGTTTTATCAAAAAGGCTAATGTTTTGCACAGAATGATTGGATATTGCTTTACGTCTCATATTTATGCAACTTGGCTAATCGAGACGAAGAGAGGGACGTAAGGGATGACGCGGGGGGACAAGGGGTGGACAGGCCTGTGCTGGTCAGAACCAGCAACAAGTGTATGGGGAGGGCATGGGTTCCCCCACGTCGTGGTCGTCTCGGTCTGTGTCATAATCCGCCCGTGTGTCATTGTCGTCGCCGTCGGGGAGGTAGTCAAAGGGAAGGGGAAACGCCCTAAAACTACTAATACTAATACGAAGAAGACATAACAAAAGACGTGGACGAAGGAGTACAAGAAAACGGGGTAGAACTGCAAGGATCTGGATCTGGAGATTGGCTGCTGGGTGGCCGCTGTCCCATGCATGTGGTGAATGTGTGTGGTGCATGGTGGCATGTGTGCCATTGCTCTTTAAGCTTTTGTTTACAAAATGCTTTTAAATCTGAAGGAATGATTAGCTGAGTCTATGCTGTCCTTTTCGCATGCTGATTTTGCACATTTGTCTGCTACTTCGTTACCTAAGATCCCGCAATGACCAGGGATCCAAGAAAATACTACAGACTTTTGTTTATAGGAAAGATTTGTAAGATAATCTGAACATGTGAATTAGGGGATGACTTGGAAAAATTTTTCAACATCCTTTCGGGGAACTCAAAAGATCTGTGCCAGATTAGAAACTTTGATTCTTATTTCCTTTGGACATATAGTGGGGGCTTTAAAAAATTTAATGCAAAAAGTTCAGCTTTTATACCCCCCTAAACATTGGGTGGGGGGGGAAAGTAAAAGTTACCTCATCAGTATATAAACCAAAAATGAATCATCCTTTTCTAGGACCATCTGTAAAGATGCAGCTATAGTCATGAAAATGAGATCGTATTTCTTGAAATAATGTTTTGGAAAAATTGAGTTGGATTAAAACCCTTTTTTTATCGAGACAGTTTGGTGTGCAGGGGCGGTTTGCAGAACGTCCAGGTGGAAAATTTAAAAACCCTAGACGTTACGAAGGGCCTATTACTTGATGCTTAATTATGGGCGTCGTTAAAAAAAGGGAACCCCGAAAAACTATCCTACAATGCAGTTTTAGATCCCCCTTTTAAAAAAAACGTCATTTTTTTTTACGTCTAATTGATTGGGGTATTGCTTTACTTTTCATATTTTTTGCAATTGGCTATCCGAAAACAATTTTAAAAAGAAAAATTAAAAATTGGGGGAATTACCCATGTGTGTCTCTTGTTTTTGGGCCCTGAATCCCTGAAACCCGAAAAAACAACCTCCTCTCGACGAGAAAGTGGGGAAGTAGGGGGGGGTACCTTCAGTACCAAGGGGGAGCCCCACTCTTCACAGTATCTATTCTGTTGTGCGTCTTAAAAAAGACATTGACCGAAAAGCAGGGTAGAATAAAAAGCAAACGGAAACCTCCAGTCGGACAGAACAGAAAACCTCCTAAATTTTTACAAAATTAAAGAACATTGTGAGGACACAACGGAAAGCCTTGCTGAAACAACACCTCAGCGTAAGACGGGCTATCTACACTGACCAAACTAAACCCCCCGGGGGGTTTGGACGGAACAAACGGGCGCAATACAGAGATAAAAAGCACTTGACTACAAGCAATAAGAAAAAGAAAAAAAAAATCGGGTCGGGAAGAACAACATCCTCGTTATTTTTTACTACAATTCAAAAAAATTAAAAAAGGCCCCTAAACCGGAATAAACCCACGGATCTCCCGCATTCCGACAGGCGTCTTAACCACTAGCCCATCAGGGGGACATCCTTGAAAGGGGTAACACACACAAAAAAAAAAACACATTCAGTAGTAACAAAGCCAACTCCTTGTACTTGGGATCGAACAAAAACAGAACGAAGAGCAAGACAAGAACTACTGACGAATTGCAACTGCCAGTATGCCACTCCCTTTGTACTGGGGCCCTGTGTAGATGGCAGTCAAAAGGTGCGGACGGGGGGGTCATACGATGATGCACGTCAAGTGCAGGGTTTTTATTCAAAATCGTATGAGACACTAGCACATATCTCCAAGATGTATAAAATTGGTTGAAAAGCTATATTTTAAAAGCGTAGTGAGGTTCATGCGACGATACTTATATTTTCGCAGATATTCAACTCTATGGATTTTACTGCTTACAAATCAAACTGTAACTTTTCGGAAAATTTTGTAAAGGAAGATGCCAAAAATTTCCCCTGGGTGACTTTAAATTTTAAAACATAGTTGATATCTTGGGGAAATTCAAAAATTTAAGAAAATATCAAATGGTCTTGCCAACAACAACAAACAACAAAAAACTCAATGGTATTTGCCAACGCCGTGGGGGGGTAGTTTAAGGGAAAGGGGGGCCCCCCCACGACGACCCAAGCTCGCCATTATTTTTTGGGAGTGAAACTCCCCCATTAACGGGGCCCAAAACCGCGAGAAGGTTTTCGGTTGGGAGGTTATAAAGATTCAAGGAATTACCTGATGCATCTGCCTCCCAAATTCAAAGTTACATTTTACAATTATGTTTATTTTTAAAAACTTACTTTTATCATGGCCCATGTCCCTGAATGGGATATTACGAATCATGCTTTTCCCACAAAATTTAAAACCTCCGAGTAAAACTTGAAGCTGCTATTATTACAACACTGCGACAGGACACATACCCACACCCCTTGTATAGGTGTGTGCTCTCATTTGACTTATATCTCACCCTGACCTCAAATAGTAAAAAAAAAAAAAAAGAAGGAAGCATACGGCTGCATAAAAATCCCATTGGTATAATATTTTGTTTGTTTTTTTTCAAAGGAAAACCTTTCAAGTCAGTTACATATCTTAATTTTCAGGGGTCTATAACTAGGAAGGCCTATTGATTCTATTGAAGAAAGGTAATTTGTGTAGGATTGTCCAATGGACTGTTTGAAAGGTATCAATCCCTGCATTTGCATTAAGGACTGAAGAAAACCTTTAAAAAAACTTTCAGTCAGGATTGCCGGTCTCGTCGGGATTTAGACCGGGACCTCGAGAAACAGAGCCTGACGCGCTAACGCCATTTGTGTTTAAAATGCCCTAAACACAATGGTCTAAGCCATCACTGTCGGTTCCATTCGTATAATAAAAATGTGTTAGTTTTTAATTCATAGGACGAATTCTTCGCACATTATTTGTTGCTTATGCAGACAGATGCATGCTCACAAGTGTTCACGGATATGTGTTTAAAATTGCGGCGAGCGAGATCGGAATTCAGTCTATATAGCGACCTCTGCGCGACACACACAGAGAAGACCCAAATGAGACCGGCCAAATAAAGACATGCTTCTTTTTTTGGAATCCTCACTCGCTTCGCTCGCTCGTCTAATAAAGTAGTTTCGTTGCAAGACGTCTACAAGCAAGCTACAGCAATACTATTCCGGCCCCCTATACTAAGTAAACAAATCACGCAATTTATTACACTTAGAGTTTTAGTTCGAAGTTCGATCGAATTATAATGATATCTTATATAATATGGATGATGTAACCAGAACGCACATATTACGTAAATCCATGTAGGCCTGTTCGGTATGGAAATTTTCATACCGGTTTCCGGTATCCAAAAATAGCGGTATGGTCGTCGGTAAAAGGTTAAAATACTGATACCGGACCGCGGTATTATACCGGATAATCGGTATACCGATTCATACCGGAAAACCGGTATCGGATGACCTGTATACCGGTTTATATTTAATAACCGATTTAAAGGTGTGAAACGAGACACAAAATCTAACTATAATCGCTATTATGAATATGTTCCCCTCGAGGTTTGAACCCGGCACATATCTCATTGGAAGCGGAATGCAAAGTTCTGTATGAATAGATAGACACCACTAACTGTTTTTATTAGGTTCATATTGAAATACGCCTCAGAATTTGTTTCTCACCACTTGGTGACGCACTCTTAGGCGGCGTCGCGACGCCTGGTTGAGACTTAGGTTCTTGATATTATTTTATTTCATTAAGCATGTTGGTGGGCGTCACGACGCATATGGGTTTTTACATTGTAACTCACAGTGGCGTACCTGCAGTGCGATTCTGTAAAATAGTCGCTATAATAGCGATAGCGATCACGGTTGATATGAAATATCAATCGTTATAAATTATCGTTATCGACCTGATTCTGTAAAATAGTCGCTACGGCCGCCATTTATCGTATCTTGATAGCATAGCGACTCCTTTTTCATTCTCGTTATCATAGCGATCGCTACCGTAACGATCGTTATACCATTTTTACAGAATCAGTCGACACGCAAAATAGTCGCTAAAGTGCCGGATAACGATCGTTATCTTCCATAACGATTTAACAGAATCAGACCGCAGTGGAGGCTCCGACATGGTGAAAAAGTAGCACAAATGCATCGTCCGGGGCGTCGCACGTCCCTCCCTCGCGCCGAGCTTGCGGGGTTTTGGGTGACTTGGGCAGGCCCGTTTTTGGTTTTGAAAAAGGGGATAGCGTATTTTTTGTCAATTCGTAATCCGCGCCTAAGTCCCCCTACCTCAGGCGGTGGAACCATAATACATAGCGGTGGCGCGCAAAATCTATAGGGGGCGAGCCTCGTTGTAACTTAAAAGTAATTGTTTAATGTTAAAAAAAAAACTCATCTAATAACCTTTGATTGAAAACCTATTAGAGTTTTTAGGGATTAAGGGCACAAAACACAAGGTTATCAGTGCCCGTTTCTTTTATTAAGACATGTTTTTTTTAAAAAACTTTTTGGGGGGCAGCGGGGTGATTTCAGGTATTAAAAACTTTTGGGTATTTTTCTCAGATTCTCAGATAAAATTTTTTTTTAAAAATTGGGTTTTTATTTTAAAATTTTTCCTCTGTCCATGGTTGAGGACATTCTACAAATGGGGCTTAACAGTTAAAATCCACCACACTGCTCACAGGGTGGGGGTCCCCCCCCTTTTTTAAAAAGGGTTCCCTTGAGTGAGATGTGTGTGCCCAAGGGGTTTGACGGTCAGAAAAAACCTCTTCGCGTCGAGAAGAGCGTTTGAAGAGATCCGGGGTTTACATCGCCTTTTATTTCGCGAAGCTTATTTTTTTGCATGATTTCCATTCTTCGCACCACTTTTTTTAATTTAGTTTAAATAAGCTTTAAGATCAGGCTACGACAATTTGGCAATCAATTTGTTCTTTTTTACAACTTTTTTGGCACTTGGTCGGGAGATCGTTTCCAAAAATCCAGAATGGCGGCACCCAAAAAAACTATTGTTTTTTTGTTTTGCACCAAGTTTGAACAGTAAAAGTGTTTTTACTAATAAGGGTGTGTAGTGAAAATTTTGGCAAATAGCCTCTAGGAATTTAAAAAAAAAAATCCGGCACACTAAGAATTTGGGCCCTTGTTATCAAGGGAAAACAGGAGGCTTTGTAGGAATTGCAAACATTTTGCATTGTAGACGCTGTATAGGAAGGGAGTTTAAAAACTAAAAGTTGTTGCTCGCCTTGTAAAAGGCAAGCCAACTGTATTGTTATTTTTGGGAAAACCGTCTGAAAAATTTTTTTGAAATCTTGTAGTTGACGGATTTTCGTTAAAAAGTGTTTATTTGTGTTTGTGGGTTTCCCTTTTTTATTTTTTGTCAGTGTGTTATGAAACATGGTTTTTTAAAGTGTCCAAGGTGGGATTCCCCATTTGATTTGTAGAAAAAAAAGGGGGAAGTGTTATGTTTAAGGCTTGCAGAAATTTCCCAGGGAGGGGATCCCCACTGGTTTTGAGACCTCTGTGAATTTCATACCGTTTGAAATGGAGGTAAAAAACTCTTAAGGGCGGGTTAGTGGGGGGAACCTTTAATGAGGCAATATAATTAAGCTAAGGTACTTTTTCTAGAGGACAAAGATGGTTTGCAACTCACATAGAAGCCGGGGAATGGGGCTCGTACGAACGTCCTGTGGATAGTCTTATACCGGTGGTAACTTTTCCCAAAAGTTTTAATATAAAAAGGGCCCAGCCGAATAAAATTTAAAAACTGGCAAAATCAAAAATTTGGCGGAGGGGGGAGCGATATAGATGTAACAAGGTAGTACGTCAGCTCCCCAATTAGTAGCTTAGCACTCTGAATTTTTAAAAGTTTTAAAAACACTTGGGTTTCTAGCTGCTGGATATGGGTTCCATTCCAACTTTCCCCAAAAAATCTGAAAATTTGGGGCAAATGGAAGGCATGGTTTCCCATGAGCGGGTGGGGTTTAAGGAATAACCCCAAGGCGAAGGCAAAATAGACACATGTGGTTTTAGTGATTGAAAAATTTATACCGTTTAGCTGACCATTCTAAAGGCGTTTTAGTTAGTTGTATTGACGTTCAATCGAACTCAAATACAAGCTGGGAAGAAAATGGAAAAATCTCTAAAAAAGTGTGATTCGACTGGTTTTTTTAAGTGGGGGAAATACTGAGATAGATATAAAAAAAACATACAACACTTAAAAATCCTTGGGGAACTCCGTTCTCTTGATAAAAAGGCAGATAAAATTTTTCCAATTCGAATCTAAAAATTTCTTTGAATAAAAAGTTTGAAATAAAAATTGACCAGGTCCCTTTTTAAAACCCCCAGGTATGTAAAGTTTTTAAAATGCATATATCCATGCTGTACATAACCCTTTTCCAAAATAAAAAGAAAATGGCCACTTCGTGTTTTTTAGTTAAAAATGCATCCGTAATCCCCTTCCAACCTGACAAGGTATCATAACCGATCGTCCGTCGAAACCCAAATTTGTTCGGGACAAGCGCTTGCGGCTCTAAAAAAACCCACATTAATCTTTTATTGATCATACGTTCGAGAAGTTTACACGGCAGCTGTGAGTGAAATTGGCGATATTTTACAGTTGGTTTTTGTTTTTTCCTGGTTTCAGTAAAGGATGCTATGGTTTCCCTCCAGGAGTTAGAAATTTTCTTCTACCCCAATGCGTTTGGGGTGTTGAAATAAATTGTTGGGGTTTGGGGGATAGGCGTTTGATCATCTCTGTAACGTCTCAGGACCAGGGCAGATTTCTTTAGTCCAGTTACGCGTTATGAATTCCCTTTGGGTAAAGGGGGGTTTGTATGTTTCATTTTTTGGAAAATTGAAAGTAAGGGGTATATTTTCAGGGGCCAAAAAAAAATTAACAAGAAACATACATTTGAATGGGCACTTAACCCTTACTTTTGAGTGCCCTAAAACAACATACAACAGCAGCAACAGAATAACTTTTGTAGTGGAGCCAAGTGGAGACCAGTGTAGAGTGGGGAGCCAGCCCCAAAGAAAGGGACAAAACACGTCCCCCTGAGACAAGAACAACAGACCGACTGCAAGGCTTTCTACTGTGTGGTGCGGTGCAGGTAAAGTAAAAAGGTCGGGCGGCGAGGTCATATCGAGCTGCCCTCAAGGTACTTTGTCTTTTTATCAAATCGTTGATGCAGTGGCGCATGTGTTTTTAAAGTGTGTAATTAATTGGTTTTGTAGGAATAATGTAAAAGGGGTTTAATCTGACGACATTTATGTGCAGATAACATTTTCGGGGATTTTTTTAACTATGGAATAGCTGTAAAATGGTGCTTTTCCCTCAAAAAGAAATACTTGTAAAAAAAAAAATACCGTTGCCAGGAATCAATCGCCATTTGGCTTTGCACCCGAGGGCGTATGCCAGCAAATGTCTGTGATGGCTTGTAGGTTTGCGACCTGAATTTCTAGCCTTCGCTGGGATCTACTCGCTAAAAATATGTTCACAAAAGTTGCCATCCAACGCGTCCGGGGAACCCGCACGACAGAACGAGGGGGGTCAGTCATCGTACCCCCACCTCCTCTTCTCTGGCATGGCTAGTTTCCTACCTGGATGGTCACTAAGGTACTTTTTTTAAAGGGAACACATCCCGAGGTTGGACCCAACTCCCCGGGACAGCCTCAAGTAAGCTCGACACTTGGTGAAGATGAAACGACTACAGAATTTTCTCGGGCAACATCCAAGGGCTTCCTCGAAACAAACCATCACAAAAACGAGTTGCTTTAGAAGATGGATCGAAGTTTAAGCAGGAAACGAAGATTTTAAAAAACAGAAAGCCAAGGTCGGCCCCCCGGGGGAACCCAAGCACCATCCCCAATGCCACCCGACGAGACGACCCCAACGAGACGACCCCACCGAGGGCCCCGAGGGGGGCCGACTTCGGGTTTGCCGGCCTATGCGAAGGCCTCGCGTCCCGAACCCCCGTTGCCAATCACTACAGGCGTGCCGTGGTTTTTCGGAGAGGGACTGGACGCCGTCCCGTGCAGACCGTGAGGGCGCCAAACGTCGTTAGTGTTTTTTCGTTATTTTGCGATAAGGTGTGTGTAATATGTGTAGCTCTACTTTTTTGTGTATTTCAGTGTTTTTTTGTGCATTTAATTGTTTTTAACAGTTATTTTAATTATTGTATTTTGTTTTTATATCATATAGCTAATTATTTCGTTTCATAATGTTCCATGTTTATTTGTTTAACGTCTATCCAAATCAGTTATACAAACTTATTTAAGTTGATATATGCATAGCTCAACCTCAAATAGAACAAAATAATATAATAATGCATAACATTGTGTACAGATTGATAGGCCTATAATAATATTGTGATAATTATTAACCCTCATAGTTTTATTTTCAGGAGAAATGTTTTCAATTATCAACTTTAAAGATGGCCTAGCGGTGGTTTGTACTGAGTGGCTTTTTAAATTAAATGGCGAGTTAAAATGTTATTGGCCACCATACAAGCTGCCCATACGGGTAAACCATGCAGTGAAGAAGAAAGAAACACCCAACGACAGTAACGTCGTATGGAAAGTTTGCGGGGTGGAGAAGGTTTATGCGCGATGTGGTAAGTATAAAGAGCAAAGACTACCGCCAAAACCAAAACGAATTAAATTTGCGGTTATCTTGTATAGCAATTACCAAATTATGTAAACCATTTACCTTTGTGTTTTAATTAAAATCTTTTTTTAAAAACTTTAAAAGCAAGTAAGCTTTAATTTGCGAAATTTAAGTCTATTTTAAAAAAAAAAATCATCTTGTACCCCAATTACCTTTTTTTTCCAAAGAAATTTTGTTCTTTTACCGGGTGGCGGTGTGACCAAGGAGTTTATATAGTATTCCATGGTGTGACCCTCTTCAAGGAACTAACTAGGTAATAAGGATTATGAGGTTGTTGTCAGTGGAAAGAAAGTCCAAGTATCCCTAGCATAGGCCACCGCTGAAAAACATTCAGTCAGGATTTCCCGTCACGGGTATTGAACCCACTTCCTAGGGTAACGGTAACTTCGCTGAAGGAGTCTTTTCACCTTTTTTTTTTACAATAGCTCGTATCCTAACCAACATATTTTTTGGTTTGTTCTAATACAAAAATGAGTGTTTGAATGAAAGAATGAAATTGTGTTTTTATTTCCATTAAGTGTTCCCTTTGCATCATAGTGATTGTTTACATAAAAAAGCTTTTAGGAAAATTTTATCATAATTAAATAAAAATTTAATTTTTCTAATTATAAAAACCTATTTTTTTTATTTCCCAAAGAAAATTTTGATTTTTAAAATTTAAATTTTTAATGATATAAATTCAACTATATTTTTTTTGATAAGAAAAAATGGGGCACCCTTTTTTAAAAAATTTTTGACGTTCGGCTGAACGACAGTTTTTAGATTTTGGGCAGTTGTCGCGAAGAGAAAATGGGGCTTGACAGTGACATTTCCTTTTTTAAAAAAAAATGTTCAAATTGTTAAAAAAAAAATGATTTTTCAATTTTTTTAAAAGTCCATAATTTACCAAAATCAGGGTTTTCTTTTTTTTGGGGCCGATTCCCAAAAAAATTGATAGTCTAAGATAAGAGCAGATGGGGTCTAGTATGCTTTTGTTGACAAAAAATCATGCAGTGTCCCCGGCCGAATTTTATAGCTATTGCAACTGCCAAATTTCCTATTCCCCCCCAAGCTTTGAAAATTACTAGTGTGGTTTGTTTTAAAATATCAAGTTTAAGAAGAGAGTGGGGCTATTATTGATTCCTTTTTTGAAGAAAAAGCTGGAGTGCTTGAAATATGTTTAAAATAAAAAAAAAATTAACCTGTGTCAAGTTTTAAAAAAATGTATTTATTGTAGTAATTATAATATTCTATTTGGCTCTGCAGTCAAGCCATTACTCGATGGCGGCCTACAATCTAATAAATAAATAGTTTATATGCAATGCAAAAATACTTTCATTATTATTATTGTATACTGCTTAACGTCTCATATTTATGCAACTTGGCTAATCGAGACGAAGGGAGGGACGTAAGGGATGACGAGGGGGACAAGGGGTGGACAGGCCTGTGTGGTCAGAACCCGCCACAAGCTATGGGGAGGGCAGAGGTTCCCCCCCGGGGTGGTCTCTCCCTCTGGTATCATCCGTCCCCGTTGTCTTGTCGTCGCCGTCGGGGAGGTAGCAAAAGGAAGGGAAAGTCCCCGACGACGACCCCGAGCTCCCATTAGTTTCAGGGAGCAAACCCCCTTATCACGGCCATTTTCCACAGAAGGTTTCGAGTTGGAATTTGGGCCCAAAAAAATACTTTTTGATGATACCCGGAAGGCCCCTTGAAATGCAAGCAGGCGAAGGAAATCTGACCCCAACTGCGGACACAAACTTTCATCGAGAAAAAAAAATTTGTGAACCACAAACCCGACGACTGTTGCATTCAGTTTTGACACTGATGGCAGATTTCAGATTCCCAAGCATTTGGTGATGATGCAAACAACGACGACCGGAATTCCCAGGTAAATTAAAAATAAAATTTTGGAATGATATAATTTGGCAAATTAAAAAGTTTTTTTTCTATAAAATAGACACTATTTCTTGCAGAACATCAACCCCGGCAACATGGGAGTAAAACTCCAACGGATTCCCCCACACCAACAACACGCAAAGGGGCTCGAGGTGGTGCTTCTGGTGCTTTTGATATCAGACATCCCAGAAATTCAAAGTAAGCATAAAAAATTTTTATCACTTCCTTTTAAGCCCCCGGGGGAGACGACCCCTTTTATATCCCACCTAAAATATTTTAATGCAAATTAGCATTAAGTAAAAGTTTAATATGTAGCTTGTGTAAATGTTTTTTTTTCAGTCAGATTGGACAAAACCGGTCAATACCCGTTATTTGCCCCCACTCAAGACACTCATAAATTTACCTGGGTTAATGGTTCATGTTCCGTCTCCATGTGAACTTTGTTTATATTTGTTTTAAACTGTACAAAAATGTTTTAATTTTTAAACCCTTTACCCTTTTGGGAAAAGAAGTATGCATTTTCTAGTTAGTTTTGATATTAGTTATTATTTGGGGGTTTAAGGGCACCAACACAAAGGGTTTTTGTGCCTTTTCTCTTTTAGAGTGATGTGATTTTTTTTAAAATTTTATATACAGCTTGGAATTTCAGATATTAAAAAAATTGGTTTTATTCTCAGATTCATAGATAAAAAAAAAAAAATTTAAAATTTGGTTTTTTTTGAAACATTCCTCTCGTCCATGTGTTTTTAAAACATTCTACGAAAAAAGTGCTAAAAGTTAAATCTCACCACACTGCTCACATGGGGGATGATCTTCGCTTTTTAAAAAGGATCCTTTAGTGATTAGGAAGAATCTCGGTTTTTTTGCTCATTGCACAAATAACCTGTCAAAAAAGAATTTTTTGGAAAGGAAATAATTGGATGTCGCTGAAAATTTTTCAGAGACCTTCCTTATATAATAATAATAAAAATACTAAAACTCCCTACGATCGGACGGAGCTTCCCGCATATTTAAAAAAAGGCGGCCAAAACGGTTTGTATCGAAAAACTCCAAAATTTGGGAGGAGATAGACAAAATGTCTCAATGAAAAAAAATTCCCCCCATTTCTACAAAAAAAGGGTCATCTATGTTTTTGGGAGGGCAAAAAGGTTACAACAAAACGATGTTTATATGTTTCTTTTGAAGTACCAGCTAATTTCCCCCCAATTTCACGCCCGGGATCAAAAAAAATGCCCCGGGAAATCGTAAGAATCGATTTAAATACAAAAGAAAAATTTTTTAGGGGGGCATGAAAGTTCCATTAGTATTTTAAAAAATCGGTCTGCGAAAACAAAATTTTTTATTTTCCCGGAAATTTTGGGTTTTTTATTTTTGGGATTTCCTCAAAAAGCCCCTATTTGGGGCTGTCCCTATAAAGCACTAAATAGCATTGGAGGAAAAATTCTTTCACTCACATTGAAAGACTTAAATAATGATCATTACAACCAAAAATTTAAATCAAATATGGGGGTAATTCCTTAAATCGCAATATGAAAACTGTTTTTTGTGGTTTTACCTCTTTTTTTTTACAAAATTCACTTTAATTTGTGGATATAAAGGGAAATTTGCAGCCAATTGGATTTAAAATTTTTTGTTATTGATCAATATTTAATCTTAAAATCGTAAATTTTGGGTTTTCATAAAACATCATTTTCGTTTCGTTTTAAAATTTTACAAGAATAATTATTTATAAAAAAAATCTGTGAAAAAATCATTACAATGGTAAAGCATGTGGGGGTTTAAACCGAAGAATTTTTTTTAAAAATCGAAAAAGATCGTAAAATTGCGATTTTCAGGAAATAATTTTTTCGATTTCGTTTAAAAACGTGGGAGTTTAAGTTCAGAGATTTTTAAGGCCTCCACAAAATTTTACTCAATTTGGGGTATCGGTTTTTGCCGGAATGTGTTAAAAAACAGACAAAAATACAAAAAGAAAGAAAAAAAAAAAAATCCAAAATTTTCCTTTTAGGAAAGGGAAACTTTTCAACTCATCCAAAAAAAAACCAAAAGTTTTCCAGAATATTGATGCCATTATTCAATTTTAATAAAAAGAAAGCGGAGAAAAAAAGGGACTGCAGAAAAACTTGACATGATAAAAACCTTGTTGGGGCGTTTAACAGGCAAAAACCACAAGATAACCTAAAAAAATAATTGGAAAAATTAATAAAAATTTTCCCCCAAATTTCCTTAGATAGCGGGGGCATCATTTATTTCATTTATATCCTCTCAGCATTTTCTGTGCAGTCCGCAATTCCCCGGAAAAAGTTAGCTAGTTTTTTAGGGTTTAAGGGCCACAACACTAAGGTTTTTATGCCCTATTCTCTTTTTAAAAAAATGCAAATTTTCTTTTTGCAGAGAGCATTTCGTAATCCGACGGGATAGATCGTCGCAAAGCAAAAGATTTAAAAAAATTAAATTAATTTGGGTATTTCTTTAAGTCTCATATTTATGCAGTTGGTAACGAGACGAAGGGGGGGACGTAAAAGGGGTGACGCGGGGGGACAAGGGGGGGAAAGGCCTGTGCGGGCCAGAACCAGCCAAGAGGCCCATGGGGAGGGCAGGGGTTCCCCCACTGTGGTCTCTCCGCTGTGGGCATCATCCGTCCCTGTAGTCATTGCGGGGGCCGTCGGGGAGGCAGTCAAAGGGAAGGGGAAAGTTCCCGACGACGACCCAGACTCGCCATTATTTCAGGGGAAAAACTCCCCCAATCAAGGGCCAAACCACGAGAAGTAGCGAGTTGGAATTTTCCCAGAGTAAGTTAAATTTGCTCTTGTTAAGTTTAACAATCAGCTAAAGCCCCTATTGCCCCACGGTTACGTTCAGAGTATTTCACATGCCCGGGCTGGTTTTTCAACGGGGAACGTTGTTCTGAATATGACTGTGAAATTGTATTTTTATGTTCTCTGTGACTAATTGTCAATTTAATTTTAAAAATATTTAGTTTACCAATGTATTCCATTAAATTTAGTACCTATTATTTTATTGCAGACGCACAAGGAATTTTTTAATCCTGTTTTAAACCATATGTTTGTTTTTGTCTGTTATTTTTTCATGTTTGAAATTGCAAAAATTAAACCCAACTTGACGAGCCTATATTTGTATTTTGTACCAATTTTAAGGCAAATAAAAATTTTTTTACTTTACTTTTCTATTGTGTTTTGTCCCAAGTGCACTATTTACGCGCTTTGGGGGACCAGAAAACATCACCAGCTATGCTATTGCTTTCGAGACATGGCCATGACCGTTACTGGAAAATACATTCTGCATGAGTTGTTTAAGGATTATATAAATAAAATCCCAAAATGAAAACCCTTCATGCTCTTTTTCTGACGGTTTTCTTTTTGACAGGGGTTGAGTGCGAGCCCCCGACTAGACTATAGGGGAAGAAACGTAAAAGTGGTATTCGTTCATGCAGTGTTTTTTGCATTGGTGCCGTTTTTGAAACGCTTAGTTCTTTTTATTTCATAAACAATTTTTCAAAAAGCAGAAACTTTGCTCCCCTCTGCAGTATATGGCAACGAAAATATTTTTTGTTTTGTGTGAACGAGGGGGAGCTATTAAAAAGGGGCCTCTATCACTTTGGGATGGTGTGAGTAGTGTGGGTACCCTTAAAAAACCCAGGTGTCAGCAGAGGCCCTTTTATGCTAAATATCGTTCCAGAATGGCACCTGACGAAACTTTTGTCCAGTTCTCCAATGACGATACTAATGAAAAAAAAAGAGCCCGTTAACGAACCTATTTTCAGGGTAACTCCCCCCCCCCCCTAAAAAAAACCAGTATCGGCAAAGGGGCCAGAAATTTATGAAATTTCCGCGGGGGGCCCGGTGTTCTTGAAGTACTAACGCAGATATGCTGACTTAAACATGTCTTTGGTTTCCAGTTTAGTTTTTTCGAAGAAAACCCCCAATTTTTTTCTTTATATCAACTTTGATTATCCTTAATTTTTTTCTGGTCTCTTAAGTTTGTTTGTTATTTGGGGTTTTAGGGCCAAAACAGTTTAAATAATCAGTGCCCACGAATTTTTAATTTCTAAATAAATAAATAAAAAACTACCCAGAGTGAGGACGGAAGGGGATGGTCACCGATCACCGGGGCCCAATTTCACCCAACGAGGTATAATTGAAGGAGACACATATATCGGGGCTATACAAATAACGTGGCGTTTTTTAAGTTGATCCAGTCGATGCGAAATTTCTGCTTCTCGTTGGGGCGACCCAAAATGGGACCACCCTCGACGACCCCCAGTTAAAAAGGCTGCACTGAAACAGCTGATATTTTATTTTAAACATTTATAAAAAACTCTTTTATTAAATGAGTATGAAAAAAAAAGGTGAAATGTAATTTTTTTTGATGTGCTCGGTTTTTGGAAGTTCATAGCTTTTACAAATGACAATTTAAATTTGACAAACCCCCACCGTAGATTGCCATTGTAGTTAGTAAGTTGTTATTAGGGTTTTTAAGGCACCAACATAAGGTTTCAGTGCCCCTATTGCGT
>JAMZAV010010028.1:0-25042 GCA_024449915.1 Sweltsa coloradensis
AAACCTTTTTTTAATAAACATAAAAAAAACAATTTTCATAAAAAATTTTTTGTAATTCTATTCTCTTACTTTACATTTTATGGAAACTAAGATTTACAAATAAAATTCAGACCTAATTAATTTATTGAATGCCCCACTTTTTTTGATGCTGTTTGGGAGGCTAAAATAAAAATTGTTTTCCACAAAAAATTTTATTTTTTTTGGGTTAACATTCTTATCATTTTATTTTAAATAAAAATGTTTGTCCTTTCATAGTTTGGGAGTAAAATTAATTCTGGATAAATTTAATTCACTCAACAGTAAAACATCTTGGCATGTGTCTGAAGAAATTTATTTTGCATTATAGAAATGTATATCGACCGTAAGAGAAAACGTTTATTATACAAGCAGAAGGATAATTCTACACGTAAATTTGTATAAAATATAAAAAGGCGTGGGGTAGTTCCCTTTCGCAGTTTTTAATGTTTTCAATGCAGTGGAAAAAAATTTTATAGATTTCGAAAAATAGAGCAGGGTGATGTCAAAAAAAATTTAAGTTGGGCAAGTCAAGTATTAAACCCTTTAATTTCTTAAATTTACTCCATATTTTTTAATGATATTCATATAAAGAATTGTATTATAAAAGCAACGTGGTATACTTAACATATCCTAAACAGGATGCTGCATGGGTATCGCGCATTTCAAAGGGAAAATGATCGATATTATAAATACATTTTTAATGACAAAGAAATTATTTAAAAAATAAAAATGAATAAATTTACAAGTAAATTATCGATGCTCAGAAGCTTTAATATTAGCTCAAGAAGATTGTACAATTAAATAATAAATTTTTTGTGTAGAAAGAATATTTGTTGACCTTGCCCTTTCAACAAGGATCTATACGAATGTTTTTATGTGACGCTAAAAATTTTATGGACAGGGGTTTTTTCCCAAAAGTTTGAATTTTCACGTTCTAGGCACCTCCACAATAGTAAAAGCTGGAAAGATTCAAATAATTCCGAAAAGTTTGCTCCATACTTTGGATATCCCTTATCCCCCCTTGTTAAGGGGAAGTCGGCGTGATTTGAGTTCGGGGCGTTCCTTGTCCTGCAGAAAAAAATCTTTACATTTTAATACAACTTAGCATAATTTGATCATAAAGGAATCTGAACCCCCCTATCAAAACATTTTTTCAATTTTTATCATAATCAATAAAAATGCGAAAACTTTTATTTAGGTGTTTTTTTTTTTTTTTTTTTTTTTTAAATTTTTTTTACAGTTTTAAAAATTCTAGAAAACTAAATTTCTTTTTTTGATTTTTTTTTTAAAAAAAAAAAGGGGAAAAGTTTTATGACAGGATTTTTCAGTATTCTTTTTCACAATAATGTAAAAAACAAATAGAGCGAAATAAAATTGTCGGGGAAATTTTAATGCGCTTAAAAATGAGCCCTGCCTCCTTCAAAAAAAACTAAAAAATTGAAGAAAAAACGACTACCTTTCCCTTTCGTTTAATGGTTTTACAAAAATCTTTTCCAAAAAAAGCATTTCATTCATCGTTTTCGACTAATTACTTTACCAAAATCTCTTAGATTGTTATGGTTTTTCCCAGGGAAATCAATTTAAAATTGCTTAGATTTATCGTTGTCGTGTCATTCACATCACAATCAATTTAGGGGTAGGTTGAGAAAATTTTACCTATAAGACGTTACCATATCAAAATTTTTCATGTAATTCCCGTGTGAATTTCGAAGCGGTCGAACGTAATGGGAAAATCAGTAAATAGGCAGTAAATTTAGCCTTTTAAACTATACAAATTATACAGTTTTTCTGTTTTTAAGCGACGTGAAATTATTCTGAAGGTGATATCGCGTTCCCGGAAAAAAAAAAATACCCCTCCAGGAATGAAGATGAGGTAATGGTATGGGGATCTTCAATAACGTGGGATTATTGACACATCTCTCAGATAGCTATAACTACAGTTGAAGCTATTATGCGTTACGCGCGGATTGGTTCGGGGAAGGTCGAGTTCGAAAACCGGCAATCCTAATGAAAGTTTTTTCTGGGTATTGTCATCCAAAAAGTCAAGGATTGAGTCCTTTTAAAACAGCCATTGATATTATTTTCAAAAAAACCCTATCCTTTAAAACACTTAGTTGGGGCCCACCCCAAAGAAAAAAAAAATTTAAATTTTTTGAGGAAACCCCTTCTACGGGGCACACCCGTTTACCATGTGCCCCTCTTTAGGGATAAACTAGGGGTTTGGAGTAGGAAAATTATGAAGGGATGTCCGAGGGCTTTTTAAGAGGACTCAACCCCTTTCATTTGCATTAACATGAGGAAAAAAACCCCGGAAAAAACCCTTTAGCAGGGTTGTGGCTCGACGGGGTTTGAACCCCCGGACCTCCCCAATCAGAGTCGAGCGCTAATATTTAAGCGGAATTTAAAGGAAAAAACAAAAACAATTAGGGGTTTTGTGGGAGAGTGGCTGAATTTTGGATTGTTTTACTCAGAACAATTTTACAAGAAAATTGCCTCGGGAGCCATGAAAAAATCCATACGGTTATGGGGGTGGAAGGGGGTAAAAAAATGGCATTTTTTAAATATTCATAAATTCAAAAATCAAACTAAATTTATCCAGATTAAAAAAATTATTACATGTTGTAGATAATAGTAAAATTTTAATAAAAAAAATATATATCACCATATATGTATATAAAACCCAGTTTTTGCACCCTTTTTTTTTTCACAAATTTACCCACTGTGCTGGGAGGAAAGCCTACCAGTTACGGGTTAAGTGATAGGGCCGTGAATTTTGTCTAAAACATTTAGAAGAATTATCTCAAAAATTGGCCCGAGGAGCCCTCAAAAAAGTTGCTTGCTTATAGGAGAAAGGGGGGGTGTACTTTAAAGGGGTTGTTTAAAACTAAAATAATGAAATCCGTATTTAAATATTCATTTAGAACGCCATATTAATGGGGATTGTAGATTAAGGTCTAAACTTTAATTTAAAAAAATTAAAATTTCCCCATATATGTAAATCTGATAAGATTAAGCGCCCTTTTCCCATTTTCATAAATTTCCTCAATATTACGAAAGTGTATCGTGCGACCACTCTTTTTGTCACAATTTCTCCAAATATTACGAATTAGGATGAAAACAAGATTTTGTGATGCTTTGGGTACATTTTTACTCAATGGACTTGACCCCATTTTAACAAATACACTCAATTTTAACGAAAGTGTATCGTGTGACCACTCTTTTTTTTGTTCAAAATTATGCCAATAATAAGAAAAAGGATAAAAAAAAGTTTTTTAACCCCTTAGGTACAGTTTCACTCAATGGACTTTGACCCCATTTCAAAAGATTACTCAATTTAACGAAAGTCTATCATGTGATGACTCGTTTTGTCTCAAATTATCCTAAAAATACGAATTAGGACGAAAATAAGATTTTTTTCATACCTTGGTACATTTTTACTCAATGGACTTTGATGCATTTTAACAAATTCACTCAATTTTAACGAAAGTGTATCGTGGGGATCACTCGTTTTGTTCAAAATTATGCCAATAATAAGAAAAAGGATTAAAAAAAGTTTTTTTAACACCTTAGGTACAGTTTCACTCTATGGACTTTGACCCCATTTTCAAAAGATTACTCAATATTAAACGAAAGTCTATCATGTGATGACTCGTTTTGTCTCAAATTATCCTAATAAATACGAAATTAGGAACGGAAATAGATTTTGTCATACCTTTTGGGTACTTTTTTCCCACTGAATGGACTTTGATGCTATTTTCAAAAATTTTACTCAATTTAAACGAAAGTATATCTTGTGATCACTCGTTTAGTTCAAAATTATCCTTTTATTACTAATTGGGAAACGAAAATAAGATTTTAACACCTGGGTACATTTTCACACAAGGTCTTTGACCTATTTTCTAAGAATAAGTGTAAAATAGCCTATTTAGAACATAACCTAACATAGTCCATTCAGTAAAAATGTACTAAAGGTATGACAAAATCTTATTTTCTTCCTAATTCGTATTATTAGGATAATTGAGACAAAAACGAGTCATCACATGATAGACTTCGTTAATATTGAGTAAACTTTTGAAAATGGGGTCAAAGTCCATTGAGTGAAACTGAACTTAAGGTGTAAAAAATTTTTTTTTTATCATTTTTCTTATTATTGGGATAATTTTGAACAAAACGAGTGGTCACACGATACACTTTCGTTAAAAAATTTAGGTGAATTTGTAAAAATGGGATCAAAGTCCGTTGAGTAAAAATGTACCCAAAGCATCACAAAATCTTTTTTTCGTCCTAATTCGTAAAACTAGGAGAATTTGGTGACAAAAAAAGTGGGCGCACGAAACACTTTCGTAACATGAAGAAATTTTTGAAAATGGGAAAAGGGCGGGATAATCTGATCAGATTTACATATATGGTGAAATTTTAATTTTTTAAATTAAAGTTTAGACCTTAATCTACAATACACATTAATATGGCGTTCTAAATATAATATTTGAATACGGATTTATTTATTTAAGTTTTATCTACCCCTTTTAGTACACCCCCCTTTCTCCTAAAGCAAGCAACTTTTTTTAGGGCTCCTCGGGCCAATTTTTTGAGATCATTCTTCTAAATGTTTTAGACAAAATTCACGGCCCTATCACTTTAAACCCCTAACTGGTAGGCTAATCCTCCCAGCACAGTGGGTAAATTTGTGAAAAAAAGACAAAGGGTGCAAAATCTGGTTAGATATAATATATGGTGATATATATTTTTTTTTTATAAAAAAATTTTGGGCTTTTATCTACAATATGTAATAATTTTGTAATCTTAGGATGAAATTAGTTTGATTTTTTAATTTTGAATATTTGAAAAAATGCCATTTTTCACCCCCTTCCACCCCCTTAACCGGATGGATTTTTTCATGGCTTTCCCCGAGGCAATTTTTTTTGTAATATTGTTCTGAGTATACAATCCAAAAATTTAGCCCTCTACCACAAAACCCCCAATTGTTAGGCTAATCCCTAGCTATAAGCGCTCGAGCCAACACTGTCGGTACCTGAAGAGAGAGATAAGGGAGACGATGATTCATGAATGTATTTATTTATTTATCGTTTATCCTAACAAAATATGATTTAGAAAGGAAACAGTAAATTAACACAGATAAATAAACGCTAATACAAAATATATTTAAAAAACAACAACAAATTCGGACAACATTGTGTATTAAAAATGTTAAATAAATGAAATAAAATGTATCAGTCACATTTATATTTTGTGTGCAATTAAACAAGCATTATACTAACAGGTGCACGTCTTTCATTTTTTCTTACGTTTTCGGTTATTTTTTACACAGGATTTCAGTTTATTTCAATTTGAGTCTTATAGTTCTAATTTGATTATATATATTTGTCTTAATTTATTCTAAAGTATTACAAAATGGTGCGACATCACAGCTCATGCTCACATCAAAATCCTGTGTTATTGTTACACGCCTACACATTAAGTTAATCAACATTTTTAATAACTCCCATACAACTCATTAGGCCACACCACGCAAACAGTGTCGAAATATCAATTCCTAACTTATCGTGCGTAGTTCTACCCGACGAAGATCCTCTCGTGCTGTGAATGGTAGAAACGCCTGAGGTCCTCCGAAATGCAACGTCACGGTAATAAAATGGGCAGAAAGGTATTGACTAACGAACTTGTATAGAAAAGCTCACGGGAACGAAAGAAGGAGAAATACCTGAATATTAAGACATAGACACTAATGTGTTAATAACGTGGTATTAGTGTATGTTCCAAAAAAATCTCACACGTTTTTTTTCAAATTTATTTGGCCATAAAACTTAAACGCGCAAAAAACGAGTTAATTGCTTTTTTTGCGAGTATGAAAAAACTTGTTGAGTGTTGGTTTTGTTATCTTGATGAAGGTAGACGAACAAATTAGCGGAAAAAGTGGAATAGAGAACAAAAGGATGAGTGTATAAAATATGGTTTGGTATTGTGCAACAAGGAAGTTTATGTACAGAAAGATAACGGATGACTCACGAGTTTTTGACAATGCATAATAAATTGGAAGATGCACTGCCTTAATAACTTCACGGTCTACTGGATAACGGCAAGGTTCCACGGCACACTGATAATTTGTTAAGTCTAATGAGGAGTTTAATTCAGCGATTATTTTACGTATTTGGGAAGTACAAATAGCATAGTGCACAGTTTCAACGTGTAATAATAATTTTGTTTGATCTGACCAGGGTGCAATGCATGCCCCTCTTCAGCTGTATATTATTGGAGTTAGTACAATTGTGAATGGATTTTCGAGAGCTGATTTAAGATTTAATCTGCTGCTTTAATAGCTGATTTAATCCCTTGTATTCGTATAACAACTGAGGAAAAAAGGAAAACTGTGCATATTATTTTACTAACCTACAATGTGCCATCATTTGTATACATTGTGCACCATTTTCTTTCCATGTGTGCTTCTCATATATACTTGTAATTTTAATTATAATGCTAATCATAAATGTGATTTGATGTGATTGGTGGCTCGTTGGTCTTGTGGTTAGAGTATCTGCTCCCAATGCAGAAGGTCCAGGGATGGATTCCCGTCAAAGTAAGAAGTTTTTTAACTTCTGATTAGGACTGAAGACCATCAGTTCTTGTCTTAAGGAGTTTGTAAACGGTGACTTTGGAGCCGCCAGCAACGAAGCAGATAATAAATTCAGAGTTGTTCTGAATCGGCCTTGTTGATTCTGGCGTTGATCCGTGAGTGTTCCCACTGTCCACCACTGCTTGCTGTATTTCCTATTAAAAATATCGATCTTTGGTTGGTTATCGCTCACTCGTCGATTGCATCGGGGCCTATAGGGTTGGATAAGTTGCTTTGATTTACTGTCTTCCACTGAAAATCAGTTCTATAATTGAGTGGGCAGACTCTAAATTCAATTTATTCATTTATTTATATTATTTATTTATTTAATAATAAAAATAAGAAATAGGAAATGAAAACATATAACTAGGTTTCAGGGCAAAATTAAATCATTTCTAGACTAATAGAAGTGTCGGTCTCAATAGAGACACTCCTCAGTTTGCCATGCTATTGCGATCATAGGAAGTAGATAAATTCTTCATCTTAAAACGTTAATTCCCACGCTTCTAATGTAAAACGACTTTTGACGCCGTATTGTTGTCAAAAACACTCAAGATTACGTATGAACACACTGTACTGTCTCTTGGACTTGGGTAACTACAGTGAAAACAATGTATTCTCGACATTTACAATGGTTAATTGTTTGGTTTTCCTGAGGGAATTGAGTTTAAAACAATGTAAAATGCTTTAAAATGTAACGTTGAATATTGCATTGCTGTACGTATGATATAATTCTATGAAGAATAATTTAATTCAAAATATTCTATTGTAAGTTAATCTTAAATTTAAAATAAAGTTTCAACTATAAATATGCACTAAAGGGTACGGTAGTAACCGAAGATACCTCATCATAAAATCATCACAAACGATTATGACGCTGATCTGAAGCGTATGTTTCTACGAGGACGTGGGTTCGAATCCCGCATAAAGGCGTGTTTTTTTAAACGTCATTCATCGTCATCTATCACCACTCAGCGTTTGAATAGCATTTGTGCATGAAAAGAGACATTTAGCAACAAAAATCGTCATCATCAACATCCAAAAAGAATGCTAAAATAAAATTATAGGCAACGTGTAAATTTTTGGTTTTGGTGGAGGCGCCGGGTTAAAAAAAACTTGCCATTAAAAATGTCGGTCGATTGTTCTTTGATTCATTAATGGTGGTGGTGCCAGACACATAAATTTGTCAACTTTCCGAGGGGGGGCTAGCCACCCTCCACTTACCTTCAAGGTCAACAAAACATTTTGTATCATCGTTAATGAAGCTAATGCCAACAAAACACATATAAATCGGACGTCTTTTTTGGTGTTGATCGTCTAGGGGTGACACACGCACAGAAATACGTACACGAAAGTGATGCTTATGTGGAAGCTTTTTTTTTAAATTTACAATTATATTTTTTGGCCACACCTGTATTTTCTCTTTTCCCCATTACAAAGCATATATTTTGTTGTAAAATTTACTGCCACCAATATCGATTGTTTGACAGATCGTGTAAAGAAAGTTACCATTTTCAAAAATTTAAATTTGCTTGGGAGAATCAGTAACACGGAAGGGAGTAATCACGATTAGTCGTTTACACTAGCCGTAAAGAAAGTACTCGTACCTAGATGACGGGTTTATTTGTTATAATATAAAAGAAAGTAGAAGAACTAGTTTTAATAATTTAAAAAGTGTTTTGGACGAAACACTGTTCTTTAAATATTTTACTGTTTATTTTTTCGACCATTCTTCAAATCTATTTTTAAAAACTTTTTCAGATAAAAAATACCTTTCTAGAAAGGTCGAAACGTAACTGTTATTGCCACAGTAAATATAATTATATTAAATGAAATAACAATGTAATGTCCAAAAACATAATTTTAAATTGTTTATTTTTTGTTTCAGTTAATAGAACGAGAGTATCGCGATGACAACAGAAGATCATACAAAGATTGACGTCATAAGAGGCAAGGCTCCACGGAGAAAAAATCTGGCATCAGGGTTGCAGGAAGAAAGCAAAGTTAGAAGACAAGTGTAAGTCAGAATTCGAAATATTAATTTATTGACTTTGTTGCATGTAAATCGTCTTATTGTTAGGGAGCCAACTATATGTTATGCATCACTTTTCTGTCCGTTCGTCTAACTACAAAAGCCTAACACAACTCTCAATTGGAATCAGTGTTTTTGGTTGACATTGTCTTTCAACAGAGATGGTACAGAATATTTCAATAAACTCGGCACCTCCATCAAGGAGAGTTGATTACTAAAACAAACGTGGTGTCATAGCCGTCATGTCCATCATGTCGTGAGAAGAGACTCACGGATTGACGGACAACAAACTGATGCATATTGCGGAACGTTCGCTCCCTAATAGTATAATGAGTATTTTCATGAATCTAGCATGTCATAAAAGATGGATGTTTTTTTAAATTAAATATTGCGTTGTAGGCACAAAAAACGATTTAAAAAGTTCAAATAAACAACAACAAACTGAGTGTGTGTTGTTTAAAATAATTGAAAAATATCGATTGGATAAATAAACCATTTTAAACACTGAGGACGAGAATATGAATACAGACAAAAAATAGCGGATGTCCTTGACTACAAGGTCAAAACTTCTTTTCATTCTGGAACGTAAATATTGTATTATATTAACGCAATACATGTATTGAATCTCTTAATAATGGCCTCCTACATCAACAAAGAAAGTAGCCATTAATGAAACAAAGTTACAGTAATTAATTATGTTAATTTTTGAGCGGTACCTGGGTGGGCTTATAAGTAAGAAATATTGTTGGTGGTTATTTGTTTTGTGTGAGAGAATTTCTCAACGATTGTTTTTGGCGTAAGAATCTATCGACATTTGGTTTGTTTGTTAGAATCATGACCCAGACGCAATTCAGTAGGGCGTTATCACTTAGCACATTTTCTTTGTTTGAATGTTTAAGGCACGTGCAAATAGCCGTTGCAGTGGCCTTGAAATAAGTAGAGAAGGGATTTGTTTACAATTGCGAAACACGATTTGGTGTGATATTAGCATGACATTGAAAGTGAAAACTGCATCTATTATATTAGTCGTGTTGCGACAAGAATTCGTAACTCGTTAATATTCATTTTCTTCTTTTGAAAACTCATTAATCTGTGAACAACATTAAGTAATAAATTACAAACATTTTACAAAGTGCTCAAAGATTACACACATTTATTGGAAATTGAATGAAATTAATACGCTGTTGTAATCGTTTTCGATAAAGTTTAAACATTTGAAGAGTAAACGAGTTATTGAATGGTTTTTGAAGTATTAAAACTAGGTACCTATAATGAAAAATTAAATCCAAAAACTCTGTGGAAGTAGAAGAAGTGAATATTAATTAGCTATATGATAATTCTTGGTACTACACTTGTTATATAACAATCATGGTGAAATAATATAACTATAATTATCAAATCAATACATTTATTCATTTTCAGAACTAAACCAGATTAAAGTTACTTTTTATTAACACATTTCAATTAATCTGTATTTTGTATTTTAGATGTAAAGTTTAAAATTGGATAACAAAGTAAAATTATGAATCTGAAACTAATATAATACATACCTGTGAATTTCTAACAAGATTGAGTTATATAAGGGCGTGAGATTCATAGTTAATACATTCTGTGAGTGAACCATGACGTTACTAATGCTAATATGCCATAATGGAACATAATTTAAATAACGATACTGCCTCGAGGCAAGAGAACCCTTTCTTCTAGCATTCACACCTTCAAACCTTCGTCTAGCACAATATACGTCACTCACTATGGATCCTGTCAAGTAAGAATGACGCAATAATATCACACCTTAAAGATCAGTTGCTAGAAATTATAAAATAAAACCACGCCGAATTAAGGCATGCATTTACACAACCTTTACCGGCGGATAATTATACGTATCAAATGATCCCGCACACGTATGAAAGTTTCGATATTCTCCCGACCTTGACTTTCAACGTAGAGGTCACAGGTCAACCAGGATCTGTTCAAGTCTTCATTCTACCAAGGACCTATGTTAAAAAAATCCATTTAAATAAATTTTTCATGAATATTAGCCAGATATGATTAAAATCAAATTAAACAATTTTGAAATAATTATTGTGAGTTAAGATTCGAGAAAATACGTTAACGATTTGGAAAAAGTCCTTCTTTGATGACGTCCTCTAAATTTAACGACTTGCTTGGTAATTCTGTCTGTAAATGTGCGTTTGATTGCATGCTTAAGTTGTAATAATTACAGTGGATTGTTGGTAGGCTTAGTATTGCTCAATGTTACTCATTCTTGAAGGTTGGCGACCTATCCTAATAGACATGCATAGTATAGTATCTTTATGTTTGTTTTCGCAAAGGTTAAGCTTGATGTTTTATGTCAGCGGATGAGAGGTTGGCATTGTGACGAAATACACATGGCTGTCAATAACTTTAGCACCTGTCATTAGGTGTGGTTGACTTTTCTCGGACACTAATTAAAGTTCTTACATAAATTGCATAATTGTTTTTAATAAAGGTATGTGGCTGTATGGTATAAATCTGCAAGTTTGTATGGAGTTTCATAAAAGACGTCTACGCTAACCTTAGTAACCTCTGAATGTATGAATTTGATTTCAGTACAGTTATACTGTTTATACACATTTTAAAAAAAATCCAAACTTTCGAAATACTAATCTATTTAAGGTAAATGAGATATTAAAAGTTAAGCAGTCGTAGTAATTCACATTGAATAAGATTTACGAAAAAAAATTGAGAATGAAAACTAACAATCATCGTACAAAATCAGACCTTTTGGTTGCAGAATAAATCGAACTTTTAATAACTTGGGCCTACATTTTTATGAACTTTATCGTTTTTAGGCAGAAATATTTCGTAAATAAAAATAATCAAACCAATCTTAAGGCAAATCTGTGTTAGTTAATCGCCATTTTGTTTTATAATGACCAAGACCTTGATATTCTACAACGACTCATTACTCGTCGTTTCGACTATCATATCCGTATCTTCTTCAGCTTTTACGTTACACATTCAAGATAACATAGCTTCCCTAAACTATGATCATCCTTGTGCTCGGTGCTTGACGTTGACAGTGAGCGACCCTGATGTCCATATGGCCGGGTTTACTAATGAGTCTCGGAAAGGAAGCGTTTTGCTAACTGAAACTTCAAGATTAATCACCTTCAACTTTGCTACCGAACAATGTTAGAAAAACATCACCTTATATTTTATCATAACAGATCTAAGTATGCACATTAATTACGTCAAGCTATATCTTTATTTAACTACACACATGTTCTTTATACAGTTTTACGTCATACAGGGATGTAATAATAATAACTAAATGTCAAGTAAGTTGGTAATTTATCACAATTTTGAAAATAAATAAATGATCGATGCTTTAAAATTTAGACTTATTTAGGTACAAATATGGATACAAACATTACTTGTTTGTCAATTTACCATTAACATTTACATAAAGGTTGAGTTAAGATTTTGAAAGGCTGTGCACCTTTATTATTCCTGTCACGTAACTAGATAATTGTGATCACAGCAAAAGAGTGTTGTTACTTTTTCTATAAGCTCTATATTATTGTCATATAACTCATCCAATATAATTGTTTGTATTCATTTACTTTAAAATTCACATTAGTATTTAGAAAGTGTAATATTTTTTAATGTGTGTACTTCTTACAATGTTGAGCTTACATATACGAATTTTCTAGATTTATACTGATACTATTAAAGCAACAATAATAATTTAAAAAGTAAAACGATTCCAAATTATTTTGATTTGGTATAAAACTATACGTATTAAGTTTTTAAACTCTCGTTAATTTTTTTTTCAAATCTTTCACTACTGTATAAACTTGGATAATAATAATGAGAGTTCGAATAATAATTAAATGCCGTTATAAGGCATAATTACTTATATATTTTTTGAATGTAGGTGTTGTGATCGTTGCCCTCAACAGAAGATGATACTTTCGACAGTAATTGCAACAAAAATAAATATCATGTTAGGACCACAGACCTCGAATGTGTTTCCAGTGTATCGACCTTTCAAAGAATTGAAATAAAAAGCGCCAACTTTCATTTTCAAAAGGTTGGAGACCCCATATTTATAAAATCAAATATAATCATTAATTATAGCGGTGTACTTACATGGCTTCACAGACATTCTTGCCTTCACAAGGTCATTAAGAGTTAAATTACCTTCATTGAAGCTTCCTTATATGCATCACCCTGCGATGCGTCCGACTGAGCGCGCGTCACGTCTCGTACTAAAAACAAAACACGACCTCTGATTGACATGCGGTTTTTTGTTGACTTTGCCATTATAAAATAATGACAGAATGTTTTTGGAGACTCTTAGGGCAAAAGGGCAGTCACAATCCGAAAAGTATATATTTTTTGAACCCGGCACCTCCACCAATTATCAGGTGGATTTATATTTTTGAATACTTGTTCAACAATTCTGTTGATTACAGAGTTTGGCTCTCTACATTTGGTACCTCCAGTACTTGTTCGTATCAAAAAGATAACCATAATAATTTAAATTACATTCCTTTTAAATACTCACAATCAACATACTTAGATATAGAAACAACCAGTATTTTAAAAAAAAGTTAATTAAAAAACTTCTGATAAATGCTTTAAAATGTTGCACTTATTGCATCTGTTATTTGATTCAAAACTCAACTGATCCCTTGATTATCCCTTATCGGTCATTTGACGGACTGGATCCGGCAAGCGTGTTTTGCACACTTTACTACAACCCCATGACATTTTTAGATTTTTTTCTTGATTTTTTTAAAATTTATTTGTTGATGGTTTTTTTCCTATTTCCCACTCATTGAAGTACTTCGATGTAGTTTTTATAGTAAATTTTTCCACCGCCTTTAAAATATATAAAAAAATAATCCGAAAGGGTTATAATACGGAAGTGCAGTATTTCCGCGCCATAACCGACTTTTGTGAAATCAATTGTGAACGATGGTAAGATGCCTCGTTCTTCACAGGCGGCCGAACACACAAGAATGCAATCTTTGTTATGACATGAGTACACGCCCACTAACATCAATTGATGACAGCTTTAAGCTATTCCCGTTCTAAACTCATAGTTACATCTAGACGAATGCGTTCAGAAATTAAACGACCTGATCGAACCTTTCTTCAATTGATCGTCACATCACGTAGAAATCCGTGATAGTCCCGCTATCCCTGCTAAGAGCCCCCCATAAAATAGTCAAATAACTTCCAAATGTTTACGAAATTCTATCATTAAACAGGCCCTAATACAGCTAGTAAAACCTTTGAAAAGTTAAACACAATTCGACCTAAAAGAAATTTTTCATATTCTTTCTTACGACATAGGTTGTCATAAATATCTCATCGACTTCTAGCTAAGAAATTTTTGAATAATAAAACTTCTAAATGTGTTGCGTAAAAAAATGTGGGCGAAGTTGTTGACTTTTGTGGTGAATTGTTGACAAAATGTTAAGTGTTTTTGGCACGTCTGCTTTTGTGCATACGGTTTGCCATTAATTTATGCATTGAAAGAAGAGTGGGGTTTAACTATGAAGATGACAGGCAAGTATAGTCACAACGATGAAAAGAGAATCGTTAGATTTTTTGTTTTGCGATGGTAAAAGAATTACACTGCCTCCCCTCTAGCAAAACTAACTTCATTTTTTATTTTATTTTATTTTATTTATTTATTGAACGTCTATCCTTTTCAGTTAAAAAACTGATTTACAAAGGAGGACAAAAAACTCACGAAAAAGAGGCTACAGTTAAGATTTTTTGAGAGAAGTCTCTGAGGATAGCACGGAGGCGAATTAAAGCGTCCAGCGTTTTGTGTTTTGGGGATAAACAGTTATTACCATAACTTTTTTGTAAATATTTTGGGTCAATCATATTGATATTGTAATGATTGCGTAAAAAACACAAATTTTCAGTTTGGAATGTGTACAGTATTAATAAAAACAATATAGTTGATTTTTTTCTTATTCAAGTATAGATATCGTAACCCAGAGAATATATTGTATCGAAAATCTTTATATCGATCAGTTCGTTTCCCTCAATCGAATACTTATAAGATTCTACAGACCTAGAATTTAATATCGATGAAAAACGAAACTGTTACAAAACAAACCGATCATCTATTTGCAATACACTCGTAATATTTTGATGAATAGATTGATTACACCAATTTTGAAACCTACGACGTGAAACATAATATTTAATAATTATAGTTTTTTTCGCAGACACGTTCTTCGAAGCAAGAACACGCATACTACCATGATAAGTATGTGTGTACGCTGGTATACTTGGGATTAAAACCTTCTGTTTAAAACTATCATTTTTAAAAAGCGTGCGCGATGAATTATATATCAGTGAACATGCAATAAACTTGCATGTTTAATGTCGTTCAAAGAAAATGTATTCTAGTTCGGGTTATGTATATTTGTGAAATACATCTGTTTTTTCTCAGTTTAATCGCTAACGAAAGTATTTAAATTTACTGTCAAATCTACCCAGTAACAGAAAACAGAGCTGATACTACCGTGTTGCCCTATGATTAGTTGCTATCGGACGGCATTTATTCATTTAGTGTAAGAACTATTCATTAATTAATATAAAATTTAAAATGTCAAAACTCCAAAATGTATTGAATTAAAAATGCAAGTTCTCACAAAATTTGTATGGAATTGACCAAGAGTATCGACATAAACTGAAAAGATTTCACAAATTTCTTCAGTAAATTAAATGTCATTTGTAAATGAAATATTTTTTTACTTTGTATTAAATATTTCAATAAATTCTCTCAGTATTGCAGAAGCAAGAATTTCCAGGACCTCACAAAATGTAATAAATTATCTATTTTCAATATGAAGCGATACATTTTACAAATAGCTTATACATATTGTTGATAGCAAGATAAGGACGAGGCCTCGTAAAAGGCGTTACCACCGGACCCCTTCGACGCAATAATATAAATTTATAATTATTTAAAGTAGACTAAACTCAAATAAACATTATAGAATCAACAAACTTAATTTTAAAACAAAAAATATTACAAACATCAAATCTGCCTCTCATAAATGCATGTGAGAACTTAAATGATTGACATACATCTAGGTCCTGTTGAATATTTTATTGCAATCATATCGTCTAAAGTCTAGACTACTGCATAAAAGAAGGGCGAAATCTTTGAAGAGTGATTGCGATGTTTTAAGCCATTGTTCCTGCATAACACCATTCACCACTCGAAACTCTGCTCTTCCTTATCCATTTTAAAAGTTCACTTTCAAACTCCAAACTATAAATCTTAAATCTATTGTACATGACCCGAAATGGTAGCTGTGGTTTTAACTCCGTTTGTCTGGTACCTTAAGTACATCAATGGTACACTCCGCATACTGACTCGTTTGAATGATAAATGTGAAATTATGAACTGTCTTTAACTTACAACCAGTTATTACATTGGAAACGATGAACACACCTATATAACATCATTTTTGCTCCACTTAACAACAAAAAAATACAATGTTCACAGCGAAAAATAATAAAAATCAT
Organism: Sweltsa coloradensis; assembly: GCA_024449915.1. Classification (NCBI taxonomy): domain Eukaryota; kingdom Metazoa; phylum Arthropoda; class Insecta; order Plecoptera; family Chloroperlidae; genus Sweltsa; species Sweltsa coloradensis. The sequence goes on from JAMZAV010010028.1 coordinate 16,239, forward strand.
CACATTTTACACAGTGTAGAGATTTATGAGGCGGATTGTACCGTCTCTGACCTCAAAGTGTACAGAGAGTATAGAACGTCCTTTCAACAACATTGTGCAATTTGATTTACTGTATAGAATTTCTTGGACAACAACCATAATGGCATTTTGAAAGTATTTTTTCATGCGTTATTTCACATGCAGTTGACGTTCATTTTTTTGTTTTTTTTGTTTTTAACCTGCATGAATCACAAAGCTTTGCGCAACAGAGTTTAGTAACGAAAGTTGGAGATAATAAGGGTAGCCTAGTTATGAAATGATCTCGTTAAAATAGAGATGAGTTCAGAAGAATAATTAGATTACGCCATTGACTTCTATACAAACTTAAACCATCTGACTATGTGAACTTCCTAGTTGCAAAAGGTGTTAACTATTTAAACCGTGAAGTTTCCAGCACTGAATACTTACGAAACCTACCGCCTTAAAAGAATTAAGTAATTGCTCTGCTTATGTATATCGTTCATATGAAACTTTATTGTTGGGGCAAAGATAGTCAAATTAAGTATTTTTTAAATGTTTTTTCGTGGGAAGCCTGCCCAGGTGAATTCTTGCCCCTACATGTGTCAACTAGGTATGTGCAGGATACGACAAAATTTTTATAAAGGAATGTCCAAGGACGGTTTAAGAGGACTCAATCCCTTGCATTTGTTTTTACTACTGAGGAAAAGCTCGGAAAATATTTCAGTCGGGATTGCCGGTCTTGACGGGATTTGAACCGGGACCACCCGAATCAGAGTCGCCCCACTTAACGCTCGAGCCAACACTGTCGGTTATCAATGATATAACTCATAAAAACACCAATAAAAATCCAATTTTATCAGAAGGGCTAGCCTTTGATGACTATTGAAATAACTATGGTTTTTAATAAATTGCGTCAAAACGTGTTGGTTAAAATGAAAATGCTATGGTAGACAATTAGTTTGTTTAAAATCCTTCAACGATTCAGTGAGTGTGTTAATTAGTAATGTACACAATTAAAACAAGTATTCGTTTCCTGTAGGTTTGTTAGTTTAGTTCCACAGTCTGTAAATAATTAGTCGACAGTTTAGTAACTTCTCCAGTTTCCGGGATCAAATATGCTGTTAAACAATCGTCGGTGATGTTATTTTCTGTTTTATATTATTCTTTTCAGTTCATTTCTTTTTACATTTTTAATATACATTTGAAATATATTAGTAAATAAATGTAGTCCTATATATTGTACATTGCAGTGTATTGTTCTGTGGTGAGTATGTTTTTTCTTATTATATTAATATTTCAAAATTTGTCAAGTAAACTGTGTAATTTTGTGTGCACTTATGTTCTTAGTTCATTTATTGTCTATCTTTGTTAATCAATTTATATAAATGAATAGAAAAGACGTTAAATAAATCAATTCATTTATAAACAACAATTTTTTTTTATCTTAAGATTTTGTCTCGCGAGTCACACTTTCTTTAAGTTGTTGAACAGTAGTAGCTTTGTACGTAAGACCCAAGGTCATTAGACTTAGATTGTAATAAGGATGTAATTGCGTGATTCATATAGCACGCTGTGACCTCTGTCTATGAGACGTCCATAAAATATATCTTTAGGTTCCATGCACGTCGTGGTCCGAGGATTTAAAAGGATTTAAATTTACATGACGTTTTTGATAGGTTAATTATAAGTTGTACAATTTATTGAAGGACCAAATTTTATTTAATATTGGTCACATTCATTTGATTTACTTCGTTTTGAGTTTTTTTTTAATGTTTTTAAATTAATTAATGTGGTATTAAAACGACTTAGATCATGTTTAAATAATCGATGTTTTCTAAGTTAAATCACAACAAACTTACGTGTTTTGTCGACATGGAGTCCTTATTAACAAGTTAATTAAACAATTGCTATGATTCGGTAGAATACGGAGATATAAAGTGCGTATAAAAACACATTACAACAGAAAAATCTTCATTAGCATTATATTGTAGTCTATATGCCAAATATTATATTTAGGGCTACAAGCCCCGGAAACATACCCATACTCATACCCATACCATACCCATACCATACTTTACCAAAACCATCACAGACATTACATTTTCTTCTGAATTTGTTTCACTAAAATACATGAATTCTTGAGTATATTATTGCATTAAAATAATAAATACAAGTTCATTTTGTTACATTTCCCCATACATCTATATCTAGATGCAACTTATTTAATCTATCCTGACATATATTTATTGGTTTTAACTGAGTTGTTATTTTATGTTACACGTCATACCTCATATTTAAAACGTTGAATTTACTTACACAGAATTTTAAAATCTAAAACTTTATGTATGTTTCTTACCCCATAATGAGTTATGAAATTCATTTCAAATGTTAATTGTAGGAAACCTATGAAAATAAATGATATAAAGGTATATTTTTTAAATTTATGTTATGTTCATAAATAATATTATAGTAATTTGAGCCATCATCATTACATACATATTATTAAAAGTGTCAATGTTAAGCATAGTTATTCAAAGTTGGTGCGAAAAACTCGATAAAGGTCAAAATAATTGAATATATTAGAATATTTTGTAATACGGAATATGTTCCTAAGTTGTTTATTTATGTGATATGCCAATTTTAACACAAACTACGATAAAGTTTTCAAAAATTACCAACCATAAAACATACTAAAAAATCTGCTGGTTTCAAGGGTACGCGTCGTCTAGCTACGTGTTCAAACTCAAGTGACGAGTAGTTTCAAAGACGATTGTGTGGTAGAGAGATCAAAACTATTTGAAAATTGTATTGAAAAGATAACTTGATTAAAGGGGCTATTACCACCAAAAATATGTTTTACCACCTAATCTATAGCATAATACTGCACTTAAATGACCGTTTAAAAATTGTGTCTTGTAACTGTGATTTTACACAATTTTTTCTATTTTAAGAAATTTCTTAAATCGGCTTTCACTTGTTTCTTTTTTGTTCCACATAGATACTAGAGCATCGTACTAATTTAAAATGACCCTTTATAACATCGTGTCTTGAAATTGTGCACAAATATACTCTCAAACACGCAAAAATATGCATTCCAAAATCACACCCCTTCTTGGTAATCATCATATTTTGACCGAACCACTTGTCCAAATTACAAAACAAAATATAGAGGATTTACAGAAAAAGCTACTGAGTACGTCAATAATGGACAGTATTTTTTTTGATAATAATCCTCCAAGGTCACGGGGCATAAAGATTGCCCCCATGTTATTTCTTATGGGAGATTTTTGACGATCTGACCTAGCTAAAAAAATAGCAAGTTTGACAATTTTTTTACAGGTCTTGGTGGACCCGATAATTTTTTTGTTGATTTCTAAAACCATAACTAGTAAGCCTGAATGAAATATATTTTTTGAGTTTAGCGGGTAAATACCCCTTTAAGGAGATCAAGACAATTTGAAAATCTTATTGAAAAGATAACTTGATTAAGCATAATACCAATGATATTTAACATCTATAGTAGACTAGATCCCCAGTCTCAAATACATCCGTACAGGCGCGAACGTACCAAATTGAAGCGTCATTCTGACCTATTCAAGATGGCGATTTCTCGTTTCAATTTATGCTTGACATTATATTTTAGATGCGATAAAGTATTTTTCTGGATTGTGCATGTGCAGCATGGGAATGCACAAACAGAAACAATAAGAAGCTATTGCATTGGGTATTTAGTAATCATTTGGTGTTAATGGCTAATATGCTCACCTGTCAACCTGACAGCCACCTTGAAAAATATTTGGCCTACAAATCGCTCCCAACTACTTACATGCAAACTGACCTATTCAAGATGGCTTCTAATAACACGCAGTGGGGTCATAGACTGGGGATCTAGCCTACTATAGATGTTAAATATCATGTATAGAACTGTATGTTTAATTCAAAATAACTCTAGTACATGTAGGTACTGATAGATATACTCTTTTAAAAATACCTTCATTATGTAAACAAGTATAAGATTTCGATTAAACCATTAATCAAAAGTGTATTTTCTTACTAATGAAAGCCATGCGTCTTCATAATCGATGTAAGATAATACAGCATTAATATATAAGTGGTGTGAGTATTGTAATTATCAAATGTTATAAATCATCTCCAAAAACGTGCGTTCAACCATCGTGTAGGTACTGCATGTTCAAAATAAATAAACAAGTTTTACTAGAATAACACACACACACGCCTGTGCTACTTACCTAAAATTGCAATATTTCGAAGTCTCCTTCTACTATTTCATACATAGCCACACTGCTCGAAAAAATAGACAAAATAAAACAAAATATTTCCTTTTCTTATAAGAAACCTGGGTTTTAGCTGAGTGTGTTGTGTCTTTTGTTATTTCTGGTTAATTAGAAACTGAGTATTAAATAAATTCGACTACAGTAAAATGTAATATTAATTAAATTAAACACGTATAATACAACTTACGATATTAAAACTAAAAAAAAAAAAAATAGCCCGAACAATTATGTGCACATCACAGTAAATTTAATGAATTTTACTTCATCTAATAAAATACCCCTTATTAGTGCAAACAATTTTTTAATACTTTGAAATAATTCATTTAAGTAAATTAAATTATATCATAGACATAGAGCATTAACTTAGTTTATGATTAATGCAAATTTCATGTCTTAATAACACTTGTAATTTCAGTGTAGACATAAAAATGGTAATATTTTTGGAAAAGCCAAAAAAAATTTAATAACAACATTCGGTACAATCAATGAGAAATTAATAATTGGGTTAATATAAGTTACATTTTTTTTTTTTTACTTCTGCACTGTTCTTGAAATATTAGTAAGTTCAATACAATGCAATACTGTGAAAAAGTGGAATGCGAGAAAACCATAGATTGTATTTTTTTTTTATGTTTACATTGTAAGTTACATTAATATTTCTTATCTTTATGAATGTAGAAGAAAAAATTAATGTTAAAATGTTTTGATATTGCTTAATTTCCAATAAAGTTAAAATATAAAAGTCGATAGTCTGAGGGGAAAAAAAATATAATTCAAACAAGAGTCATACTTTTAACGTTTGAAATGTAAAGTGCTCTCTCTAAATATAGGAGGAAAAACAGAAGCTTGATTAGAATGGAGGCTTCAAGGGTATTGAATACGATGCCCCCAAAACCCGCCATATAACCATTTCGAACCTATATTGGATGGAAAAATCCACTCCGAAAAAATTTTTCAGAATGGTTTGAAACTTGCACAAAACCGTTGCGAGAATTTATCGAGTGCAATATGACAGGTAAGGCTGTTTTTAAAAAATGCGGAGAGAGAAGTTTGCAAAACTAATGAAAGGTTAAAAACTGTTTGAATCCCCTGTTAAATTTCTTGACATATAAACACTTTTTTCTGGTCCAATCCGATACCAAACAGATTTCCCCTTATGTTATTAAAAATTTAACTGGTGGCAGCAGTGGGATACCTTTGGGGGGTCAAAAATTTCATTAAATTTGATTTGTAGATCAATAATAATAAAACAATCACTTGTTTTCTAACACAATTGGGGAAATGTTTCCCTGATTTTTATGTAAAGGGTTAAATTTAAAATGGTTTTTAATTTTGGGAATCATAAAGCGGGTTTTAAATAAACTGTTTTTTAAATACAAATAACTAATTATTTAAAACCAAAAATTCCCAAAATTTTACAGCTCCGTTATCAGTATTCTTGATAAAGCACTGGTCAGATAAGAGAGAGCGACCCAAAAAGGTCACCAATTTAAGGGAAGTGAAGGGGAATACCTCCTTTTTCACTTCCATTTGGGCATGTGCTTGCATCGAGGTGTGATTTGATATTGGGCCCAAAATATTGTTAATTGGGTGGCCTGGTGTAGAGGTACCAAACCAGGTGTAATAAGTTGGCACCTTGCAGCCCCTCTGTTTTTTATCGATGCTTTGGGTAAGGGGTTTTTAGAGATAAAGCCCCGAGCTTATTTGCACACTTCAAGACTGTACAATTTTTAAATAGTAATTCTTTTAACACGGAAAAGACTACTGTTTGTTACATTTCATAAACCTGGGTTTCCCAATACCAGTTTTGGTTGAATGTTTTATCCTATTGACCATCATAGATCTGTTTTGAATGTGTTAATCCCATTGACTGATGAAGATTAGACCCTGTATTGAGGGGTAATAATACTTGAACAACTGTCTTTTTGTCATTGAGTAAAATATAATACATAAAATTTATACATAAAGTAAAGAAATACACCCAAATAAAAAAATGTAATAATCTTTTTAACATCTTTTGATTTTGGAGCAACACTATAATATAAGTAGCCGGTTCCGTGAGCCCAACAGCAACGTCATACCCAGAGAGAATAAACCCTTGGGGCAGTGAACAAAGTTGTTATTAGCAAGTTGTTGCGCGAAGCTGTTCAACCGTTGTAACATCATTGTCCAGGTTATCAAGCAAGATAATTTTGTACCAATAACGGGGCCTGTTAGCCTCCTCCTGTCACGTGACCCCACGTAAGAGATACAGATAAACTCAACATTGAGAAAAAAAAACCCAAAATGGGGAGAGTTCATGCTTTTCATGGAGTATCCTAGTTGAGGATACCAACATGAAAAAAAAATAGAAAAAAATATAGGTTGTGACGTTATAACAATCATCAAGTTGCCTATCTTCAAATAAGTTGATATCCAAAATAGAGGTTACAATTTTTGCGGTGTGAATCAATTTATTATGTACTTTACGAATACAGAATTTTTAAATAAAAACGGGATTTTTTCGATATTTAAATTGGGGAGGTCTTTTCAACCAAAGGTAACATTATGGTTTATTCGAATGTTGAGTAAAATCTTGTTCAATTTTTGGAAACAAACTGTGGCTACATTTTTAATGTACAATTTTTTTTAAAAGAAGTAACTTTCCAGTTTTTTTGTTTAATTTTTGTATCGGTTTGTATCAAGCAAACAAAAAATTTAAAAAATTTCAGAAAAACAAAAAAAAAAGCTATCTTTTTACCAGAATCATTCCTTGGCAAATGTGGTGGTGTTCCATTTTTTGATATTATTCATTCACACATATTTCTCGACCCACAATAACCGTAATATTTCAAATATTAAGATTTTTTAAAATTTTAGTATAGCTAAAATGTTTTATACAAATTTTTGTCAATATAGCTTATTTTTCTATTTTTCTGGTGAATACTTTCTCGACGACGCAATGCGTAAATGGCACCCAATGAAAAACTTTTGCTCCTTGAAGGGCAGCTTTTTTAAAATAAGAGGAATTATAAAAGCATCTATTTTTCGTTTTCTAAAAAAGTAGGTCCGATTGATAAAAATTTTTGCGTGCCCCAATAACACATCCCAAAATGCTTAATGTAAAGAATAAAATTTAAAAAATTTAAACGACTCAAGTCAAAAAATTAAATGGCGCTTTTCCAAAGGGTTTGTTGTTTAATATGTTTTTATGGGTTTAAAAAGCAGATAGTAAAGACCTTGGAATGGTCTAATGGGGCCCTTTTTTTTGGGAAGCCCTTTTTTTAGAAACTTTTTGATTTAAAAAAAAAAATTAAAGGGTACGGGGAAAAAAAAGGGTAAGTTTGGGGTTTGATGATTTGTGGGGGGCCCCCTATTAAGATAAACTTTAAAGTTTATATTTTTGGGGAACCCAATTTCCTGCTCCCCAAAAAGTATGCCGCTGTATCCAGCTAAAGCAGAAGTACTAGATACTTTAAAATTTGCTGCTTTCCCTTTTTGAAAACGTAAAGGGGTGTAAAAAAAAATTGGGGTGGGGGTAGCGAGCGTTTGCAGCGAAGCGAAGATTCCCCCTTTCACTACATGGGAAAAAAAACCGGGAAAGTTTTTTTTTTTTTTTTTTTTTTTTTTCCCCCCTTTCTTTTTTTTCTGGATTTTTGTGTGTTTGGGCAGCCCCATTCTGGCTAAAAACCCTTACTCCGTTTGCGATGGGAAATTTTTTGGGGGCCTTCGAAAATTTCTGAACTTAGGAAAATGCCCCGTTTTTTAGCGCAAAACCCCAAAAAAATTTTTTCTTATGAAAACGCCCAATTTTTCGATTTTTTTCCCATTTTTTTAAAAATTTATTTTACTTATAACACCTACATGTTTAAACCGATTTTCATTTTATTTTTCCCAGGGAAAATTAATTTTTTGAATGAAAATACCCTGTGAAATTTGAGCGCAATCGAAAAAATTTTTTTTCATGAAAATATAAATTTTTTTGAGTTTTTTTTTTTTTAGAACAATTTTTTTTTCTTTAAAACACCTAAAGCTTTAATTTATTTTAATACTTTTTTCCCCAAGGGAATTAATTTTTTGAATTTATATATTCGTTTTGAAAAATTGAGGGCCCCAAACGGGGAAAATTTATTTTCTTTTAAAAATCGCAATTTTTTGTTTTTTAAATTTTTTTTTTTAAAATTTATACGATTAATTAAAAAAAAATTTAAAAAATTTAAAATTTATTTTTAAATTTTAAATTTTAAATTTAAAAAAAAACTTCAAAATTGGGACAATTTTTTCACAGAACATTGAACAACCCGGGAAAAACCGCATAACACATGGCAGCTCAAAAGACCCAATTACGGGTCATCCCAAAAACCGGGGGGACTTAAAACGTTTTTTAGTTTTAAATCTTTACAAAAATTTCAAAATGGGTTTTACAACAATTAATCCCCTTAATGTATTTCCGGTTTTTTTCATTGTCAGATTAAATCTGTGTTTGTCTAACAGTGTTGTTTTCTCAAAAAACTTTGTTTTTAAAGGGGT
>JAMZAV010010029.1:0-24623 GCA_024449915.1 Sweltsa coloradensis
GCTATTAGACTTTTTTGCGTGTAGGTCTATATTATGTTATTGTATATTCCGTTCCGACTTCCGAGCAGTGGCGGATATGGCCGGTTGGAGGTGGAGCGCTCCCCCCCCCCCCTCCCCCCCGAATAAGATTCTGACTCTAGCACCTTTTATGCTTTTTTAATAATATAGATAAAGTATTAGGCCTATTTTTGAAAGTTTCAAATCCACAACTTTTGCCTCTTTCGGCGACAATTAGCTCTAACGGCTGAAAATTTCAAACAGACCCTGTACTGGTTTTGCAAAACCGCCCCAGATAGATCCGCGAAGAGCAAGCAAATCTCTGAACCAAGCATATTCGTAGGTGGCTTGTTGGTCTTGTTGTTAGCGTATCTGCTTCCAATGCAGAAGGTCCAGGGTTCGATTCCTGCTAAAGTCAGAAGTTTTTTAACTTCTGATTTGGACTTAAGTCCATCAGTTCTTGTCTTAGGAGTTTGTAAACGGTGACTTTGGAGCCGTCCTAGCAACGAAGCACATAATAAATTTCAGAGTTGTTCTGAATCGGCCTTGTTGATTCTGGCATGATTCGCGGGTGTTCGCACTGTCCATACCACTGATTGCTATATTTCCTATTAAAAATATCGATCTTAGGTTGGTTATCGCTCACTCGTCGATTGCGTCGGGGCCTGCAGGGTTGGCTTGGTCGCTTTGATTTAAAGTCCCCCACTGAAAATCAGTTATATAACTGAGTGGGCAGACTCTAAATAAAATTTATTTATTTATTATTTATTTATAAGCCAGCCTGCCAACCCTAAGTGTGGTGGTCGGTCACGATCGGCCTTCTAAGGAATGTTGCAGCTGACTTGGCAACAACGCTCTATACCCCTCGACGCACCCTCAGTGGTTCCCAACCTTTTTCATCTCACGGACCGGCAAAATGATAAATTCAATTACACGGACTGGCGCGGCTACAAGGGGTCTGGGGCGCAGCCCCAGCCGCCGGAGGCGAAATTTTTTTTTTTGGTGTTTTTATACCCCTAGACGGCCTGTACAGCGATCTGAGCAAAAGGTAGACGAAGGGAAGAGGCAACCGGAAGACTATCTTCCGGTTGCCACATTAAACACATGAAACGCCATTCAAATCATCGTTAAAAATATATTAATAAATTACTAATTATCAATTGTTAAAATTTTTTAGTGATGTTGATTACAATTATGTACGTATCACTAATAATAATTTAACTTAGGATTGTGCGTTTACAATCGTGGCTGTTTCTACGCTCGGGTTTCCGCGCATCAAGCCCTCAAAGTGTCCCCTTCTAAGAGAATATAATTTAGTCTCCATCCCGAGTACAGGTAAAATAATAAAGTGTAAAACCAATTTTTTGAATTTTTACACATTTCTAAAATATTATCAAAACAAAATTACAACAAATATGCAACAGCACTTCGTGGACCGGTAGCAATTAGTCCGCGGACCGGCACCGGTCCGCGGACCACCGGTTGGGAACCACTGCGGGCACTATAATCTGAGAGTGGTGGGGATGCCCGACACTTCGTGCAGACTCGGCAACGGTACCGAGGTCTCAAAACGCGCAGACGAATTCCCATAAGGATGAACCATCTTCCCCACATGACTAATCTTTGTGTATACGACTTTAAAAATATTTTACCCTGCTTCTTTCGAGATTAATTAATAGGACCCAGATTCCTTAAATTGTCGGTTAATATTCACAAAATTGAAACCTAGTTTGCACAGATTGACTATAATTGAAACTATTTGGATGAGCGTAGCGAGCGGAGCGAAGATTCCATTTCACTACACTGGAGAAAAAAATCAGGAAAGTTTTTTTTTTTTTTTCTTCTTTCTGTATTTTTGTTAACACGATTCCGGCTAAACCGATACTCCAATTGCGATGAAATTTTATGGAGGTCTTCGAAATCTCTGAACTTAGAACCGCCACGTTTTTGAGCACAATCGGAAAATTATTTCTCATCAAAATCGCAATTTTACGATTTTTTTCGATTTTTTAAAAATTTCTTCGACTTATAACACCTACATGCTTTATCCGATTTTGATGATTTTTTCACAGAACCATAATTTTATGAATTAAGATATTCTTGTAAAATTTGAGCGCAATCGAATAATTTTTCTTATAAATCGAAATTTACGTGTTTCTTTTTTTAAAACAATTCTTTGATTTTACACATCGCTTTATCCGATTGTAATATTTTCACAAGAACTAATTATGAATTAATAATTCTTGAAATTTGCAGAATCGAATTTTATCGTTTAATTTTTTAATTAATCGTAATTTTAACAAGAAAAAAATGTAGATTTCGATTTGCATAAGAATAGTTATTCTGTGCCAATTTCACAAGAATATATTAATTCATAAAATTATGGTTCTGTGAAAAAATCATCAAAATCGGATAAAGCATGTAGGTGTTATAAGTCGAAGAAATTTTTAAAAAATCGAAAAAAATCGTAAAATTGCGATTTTGATGAGAAATAATTTTCCGATTGTGCTCAAAAACGTGGCAGTTCTAAGTTCAGAGATTTCGAAGACCTCCATAAAATTTCATCGCAATCGGAGTATCGGTTTAGCCGGAATCGTGTTAAGTATCATTCACAATGTAGTTCTAAGTCGTAAGGCGCAAGGTCTAAGGCGTAAGGCGTAAGTCGTAAGAAATGCTAGGCGTTCACAACAACCATTGGCCAAAAAAAGTCATGGTAGATGGCAGCACTACAAAAACAACATTGCGGATCATTGCGGTATAAAGTGATCGCACTCCATCTCCATACGTGTATTTTCGGGTGCAATTTGTCCAATCCAAATAATTATCTGTAATGTCAGAAACCCTAAGGTTAGGTTGGGACGAAGTTATAAGGTTTATAAGGATTTAAAGTAAAATCCGGGGCAGCACCGTCGGTGGGCGTAACGTGCATCATGCCGGCCCGGGAGTAGCATTAGGAGTAGGCCTAGGGCCTAGTCCTTCCCTAAGCAGCTGGGGTATTAAACTGACGATTTGAATGCTCAATAATCAATAGGTGGTGAATGTTGTGATATGCAATTAGGATGTAAATTAATTTTTATGAAAATTAGTTAGCCTATTGTGATGTTCAAAGTCATCCTGCAACTCTTTGAAATATTTTTATTTCCTTTTCCGAAGAGTCAATTTAGGCCTAGGCCTACTTTTCCGATCGGTCCCAAATTGATTTCCTGCAATACAGATAGTTCCGGGCCCATGTGTGACAAATTATGGGCCCATTATTTTACTTGCACCCGTGTAATTTCTAATAGACTAGACCTAAAAGCCATTTCGTTAACCCATTTATTCGGAAAAAAGCTGTTTTCCCGTAACCTAACGTACGTCGTTGGTGGTTTGCTAAACTCGGAAACTCGCAGGTGGGGGGCCTAGGCGTACGTACGTACGGAACGCCTAGATCTCTCTGAGAAACAATTTCGTGCACAAAATTGCTATCAGAATCTTTTCTCCATGGGCGTAATTTTAAAGGGTATTGACCAGCGTTAGTTTGTATTAAATAAGTTGCCGAGCAGGCTGTTAAGATTTGATATTCATCTATTCAGATTTCTAGAGTTCAGTATAATTTTAAGTATTTGAATTTTTTCCCGCACTGCTCTGTACCACGTGATTTCCGTATATATAATAAAGCTCATTTCCCGGTTATTTTCTCTACTCAACTGGGGTCGTCATTCGTGTCATATCCTACAATTAATCACGATCCAAGGAACAATCCTAATATTTAATGGGTTTTTGGCCCAGGGAACGTTTTCTCTGAAGTTTAATTGTTTGAGTTGAGACGAAAATGCTTCGTGTGTTTGTGTTAAAAAACTTTTTATCAAAAAAAAAACGCGAGTGCACATGGTGAGTTAGGTCGCATCCCAAACCACGCCAAGAGGAAGTCGAAAATGGAGTCGGATCAAGTGCCTACGGTAATAGTCCAACCGTCTGTGAACTCTCTTCCGCCCTTTGCTAAACTTAAGGGGCAAGAGAACTGGGTTGATTGGAAATATCTCATAGAGCTACACTTGGGAGGGGTGGTCATGAACAACATTTCACTTGACCATTTTCTTCTCAATGAACCACTCAGCAGTCAAAAGGACATGGACAAGGCAGCGAGAAAATCCTGAGCTTTATGATAAAACCCAAAGTCTCCTGCTGCATGTAAGGACAACTACAACGGCAAAACAGGCGTGGGAAAATCTGTGCCAAGTTTTGAAGACTCTGGTGTTCACAGAAGACTTGCTCTCCTGGATCATTAATGGACATTAGACATGATAATTTTTCACCCTTTAAATGCAATCATGGCTTTTACGGATGTATTTGAAAAAATTGCGATCCGCCGGGAAACCTTTTGATGAGGAATCCGGAGCGTACCTAATGCTGCGCACCTGAAACATGATTTAAAATGGCTCCGCCAACTAATCGAGCGAAGTGTCAAGAAAGAAGATGATCTAAAAATCGAGTACGTAACGAGAGAATTAACGAGGGAAGCTCAGAAAGAAGCTGCGGACTGACGTCATCAGCGCTACGGGCGAGCAGCGGTAGTGGTCCGAACTACCCAAGAACTTCCAACGGTTCGTCGTCTAGAGGGCAGCAGCAACAGCGACCACGAGATGGCAACAAGCAAACAACAGGAACCCAGATGGAAACCGTCGAAACAACAGACTTTTTGTAAAATTTGCAAAAAGCATGGACACAAGCCCAAACGACTGCTGGCACAGAAAGACTGAAAATACCAATAATAATGCTGGAAATTTAGCAACAGCAAAAATGGTAATGCTGGTAATAGTAACAGCAATAATGGTAGGCCTAATTTGGCAATAGCGGTAAGTCAGGAAAACTCGGCCCATCACAATGGGTACTCAAATTAGCTGCTATGTGCTCGAGTTATTCGATGAAAGTAAGCCTAGTATAGATTGGTATATAGATTCGGTTCATGTAATAAACATGACTTACAGAAAAGATTTAATGGTAGCCCTATAAGATGACAAAAATCTAATACTATTGAATGTGCTAGTGAGCAACACTGCACACAGAAGGTGAAGGCACATTGAGGTTAGGGGACAGAATGGCCTGACAGGTGTTAGGGCCACCTATGTTCCAAAGCTGACAGCAAATTTGCTATCTGTGGGAAGGATATGTAGTCAGGATATATTACTCTCTTTGCCCCAGTGACAAATGTGGAGTGTATAGACCAAAGACATTCAAGTAGTAAGGTAAACCCTGCTTGAAGGAAAGGGCATCCAAAAACACTTACAAGGTGTCAATGGAAGTAGAACCTGCCAAAGCTATGAAGGCTACAAGCTCTAATATAAGTGTGTGGCATGAAAGATTTGCCCCACATAGGTAATGGTAACCTAAAAAAGCTACAGGGTGGTCTAGTTTAAATGGGTTAATCCAATAGCCGAGGAAACATTTGATGTGTGTGATGTTTGTGTCAGGGCAAAGCACACTAGAGCTCCTTTCCAAAGAAAGGTTGCAACAAGAGCCACGAGTATTAGACTTAATCACACAGATGTCTGTGAAATCACAGATGGTCTGTCATGGGGAAGGCTACAGGTCCCTTTTGCTACTTTCACTGATGATAAGACTAGATTCACTGTAATTTTCTCTTTTAAAAATCAAAAAATGAAGTTTTTAGATAAGTTCAAACAAAACAAACAAAGGTAGAAAATCACTTGGGGAAATCATAAAAATAGTCCGCTCAGTAATGGTAAAGAATATTGCTCAAAAGATTTTGACGAAAATCTGAAAAAAACTGGGGTTGTTCGACAACTGTCTGTTGCGTATAGTCCAGAGCAAAATGGAGTGGCAGAAAGGACAAAACAGGACACTCTTAGAAAAAACAGGGGAAATGTTAAAAGATCTGGTTTGGGAAACAAATTCTGGGGAGAAGCACAAAAAACAGCTGTGTATCTAAAAATCTATCCCCAACTGTAGCAGTAAAAGATATGGTACCGTATGAGGCATGGACTGGCACTAAGCCGAATGTAGAACACTTGAAAAAAATTTTTGGATGTTTAGCATATGTTCATGTAAGAAAAGAAGAAAGTAAAAAACTTAAAGATAGGAGTGAGAAGTATGTTTTTGTAGGCTATGATGAGGAAAAGAAGGGATATATTTTGATTGACCCAAGAGTCCAAAAGCTAGTATGAAAGTAAAAGAAGCGTTATCTTTAATGAGAAATGTTTTTCTTCCTCTGAATGTGGTAACAAACCCCAATGAAAACGTAGAACTACACAAAATGGGCCCCAGAGATAAAAGATAAAGTGCAGGGAAGGGGAACGTGTTAAAATCGGAAAGTAGTAGTAGTACAACTGAGACGCATACGTCAACTGACAACGAAAAAAGATCAGATGATGAAGTAAGTGTGAAAGTGATGCGGATACTACATGTTCAAAAGGTAGGAAGTCAGGGGGGGATGAAAACAA
Source organism: Sweltsa coloradensis (assembly GCA_024449915.1). Lineage (NCBI taxonomy): Eukaryota > Metazoa > Arthropoda > Insecta > Plecoptera > Chloroperlidae > Sweltsa > Sweltsa coloradensis. The sequence continues at coordinate 6,438 of JAMZAV010010029.1, forward strand.
AGGAAGATTAAATTTAAGGGTTAATCCAAAGAGAAAAGGGAATTTGGTGATGAATTTGTCACTAGTTTTCTAGCAGCAGACGTTTTGATGATGAGCCAGAGACTAAGATCTAGCTCTTGCAAGTACAAAAGAGAATTCTTTGGAGGAAGCAATGGGAAAGCAGAAATTTCATCAATTAATGAAAAATAATGTTTGGACACTAGTGGATAGGCCCGCCAACAAAAATGTTGTGAAAAGTAAATGGGGGTTTAAGGTAAAAAGAGGGGCAGATGGAAGAGTAGATAGATAAAGGGACGACTTGTTGCAAAAGGGTTTTCCCAGAAATATGGGGATGATTAAATATGAACATTCTCTCCAGTGGGGAGAGCAGAAAGTTTACGAGATTGTTTCTCTTGCAAAAATTTTTAAATCTAAACATGTCACACATTGACATCTGTACAGCTTTTCTCCATGGGGAAAATGGAGGAGGAAGTTTTTATGGACAGCCTGAGGGGTTTCAGGAAGGAAATAAGGTATGTAAACTTTCTAGGGCAATCTATGGGCTTAAACAGGCCTCAAGGGCCTGGAATATAAAAATTCATAATTTCCTTGTTGAGTCTGGTTCACCAGACTAAAAGTGATCCATGTTTTTTACCCTTAAAAATAAAGAGAATGGCTTGTACAATATTGTCTGTATTCAAAGTTGATGATATTTTTGTAATGTCAAATGATAAAGATGAAGAAGAGAATTTGAAAAGGAGGTTAACAGATAATTTTGAATGCAGAGATCTTGGGAGCTTCATCATTTCTTAGGTGTAAATCTTCAACGAGACAGAAATACTGGAAAAATTAAGTTAAGTCAGGAACACTATGTAAACAAACTTGTATCTAGGTTTCAAGTAGAAAAAACCTGTGTACATTCCCAAAACTCCTATGGAGAGTGGTGTAGACCTTTCGAGAAATGAGGGTGATAAACCTGATGTACCTTATCAAAATTTGATTGGTTCATTAATGTATCTAAGTACTTGGACCAGACCTGACATTAATCAGGCAGGTAACTATTTAAGTCAGTTCAATAATTGTTATGGACAAAAAGGGACTGGGACTGTGCTGTTAGAGTGTTTTCGTTATTTGAAAGGTCAAAAACCAAAGGCATTAATTTTTTAAAACCCAAAAGATAATGTTGTAAATTCATTGATTGTGACTGTGATGCCGATTGGGCAAGGGACAAAGTGGACAGAAAGTCATATTCAGGGTACTTGTTTCTATTAGGGGGTGGACCCATTTCATGGCGGTCCAAGCAGTCATTTGTTGCTCAATCATCGGCCGAGGCGGAATATGTTTCACTATCACAAGCTTCGAATGAGGCAGTTTACCTAAGAAAACTAATCATGCAGCTTTTATAAATTTAAGGATTTTTGTGTACAAATAAGTTGTGACAATCAATCTGCTATATTTCTAGCAAAAAATGATGCATTTCAAGCTAGAACTAAGCAAATTGACATTTCTTGTCATGTTATTAGAGATCTAGTTCATAAGAAGTTTATCAGTTGAAACATCTGCGATCAGAGCTAATGATAGCAGATACCCTTAAAAAGCCTTTGGCAGGACCTAAGTTCTTGCAGTTCACCTCATTAATGAAAGTCGAATAGTTGCCATATCAAGGGGGTGTGTTAAAAATTTGATTTTAAATCTATTCAGATTTCTAGAGTTCAGTATAATTTTAAGTTTTTGAATTTTTTCCCGCACTGCTCTGTACCACGTGATTTCCGTATAATTAAAAAAAGCTCATTTCCCGGTTATTTTCTCTACTCAACTGTGGTCGTCATTCGTGTCATTCCTACAATTAATCACGATCCAAGGAACAATTTAATATTAATAAGGCTCGAAATATCAAACAAATAAATTGATGTGGTTTGTGTACACACGCCCAACTTATAGGCCTAGAAATGAACGACCTTATGACTAGCTGATGCTCGATTATCGCATGTTTTTAAAAATCTTTGCATTTTATTCATTCATAGATAGTTTTTAAATAATGTTACACTATTAAAACGGCACTGATGAAACACTTTGGGTGATGAATAGAAACGTTTATTCTTTACAGTTAATAATATGAGACCAATACAAAAGACTAAGCTAGGCTACTTAGTACGATCAGAGATGAGGGGACCCCTCGAAAACGCGGGGAGTTGTAGTAACTGTTTTGCACCGTGAAGGACGTTGCTTCTGGGCGTGGCCTACTACAGAGGTCGAAACGTAATCGATACTATACTACCAATCTTGCAAACATCGACTTATGCGATTAGTAAACTAGGCCTAAGTTAAACACAATAGCATGGCTAAAGTCACTTGGGCTAATAAGCCTACTCATTCGAGTGAACAAAGGGCGCACAGTCCAACACCCCTTCTCGCCGTTTTCACTCGCTAAACACTAGCTGGGCTTGTGAAGCAAACCGCTTTAATAGTTCTTTTGACACTGGCTTAGTCATCATGTCCGCAGTCATGTGTTCGGTTGGGCAGTACTGCACATCCACGATGCCACGCTCTCGCAGATCTCGGATGAGATGGTGTTTGGGACTGCGATGTGCTTCGTCCTAGCGCTGCACCGATCTAAACTCGATCAAGCGAATACAGCCTTGGTTGTCCTGAAGATCGTGGTTGCTCCTTGTACTGGTACCCCTACGTCGTTCAGCAGTTGATGTAACCACAACAGCTCTTGACAGGCATTCGCAGCCGCGACATATTCTGCCTCGGTGGACGACAATGCGACGATCGTTGCTTGCGACTCGCCCACGATACTGTGCTCTCACCCAATAGGAAGATGTATCCGCTAGTCGATTTTCGGTCGGTGGTGTCACCGGCCCAGCCCAGCGTCCACGTACCCTTGCAGCTTGAGCTCACTCCTTGCAGACAGGCGCAGTTTCGCACGAGGGCCCGGCCAGGTAACGCATTACCCGCTTCACCGATTTCCAGTCACGTTCTGTGGGTGATCCACATGTCGGCTCAAGAAGCTGACAGCTACCGCAATGCCCGGTCTGGACACTGTAGCTATTTTCAGGAGTGATCCAATAACTTGTCGATACTTGTGTTATTCGGCAACTTGACGCTGGGTTCTTCCAGGAAGACAAATAATTTGTTTCCATTGGCGGGCAGAAGGCTTCGTCTCCAGCATCCCTTGCTTTTCTAGAAGTTGAACTATCTTAGTTCGTTGGTGGATAAGGAACGAACCGTCTGTTTCTCGCTCGATCTGGATCCCCAAATAGTGAGCCACTTCACCTAAAATCCTTGGTCGTGAAATGCTCGTTTAGCTGCGCACAAATGCCCTGAACGACCTCTTCAGATTCTCCGGCTACAGTAAGTCGTCTACGTACAACAGCACATAGGGGGTACTACCGTCGTTTCCTTTTCATGAAGAGACATGAATCAGCTTTTCCGCCGCTCGAAACCAAGACTTGCCAGTGCTTCTGTGGCCTTCTTGTTCCATGCTCGTGCCGATTGTTTGAGCCCGTAGATACTGCGCTTTAGTCGCAAAAACCATGTGCTCCTTGCCTGGTTCCTCAAAACCCGGTGGTTGTTCCATGTAAAGCTCCTCTTCCAGATCTCCATTTAGGTACGCTGATTAACGTCAAGGTGCCGTACATGAAAACGGGGCGAATAGCCGCCACGCTGAGCAGCACGCGCACTGTCTCGTGCTTGACCACTGGCGCAAACGTCTCGTCGTAGTCCTCACCATAACGCTGCGAGAATCCTCTCGCCACTAGCCGCGCTTTGTAAGTGTTGACGTCACCATTTGCATCTAGTTTAGTCTTGAATACCCACTTGGATGAGACTGCCCGGCGGCCTGGAGGGAGTTTGGCAATCTCCCAAACTCCACGTTCTTTAAGAGCTGACATTTCCTCTTCTGCGGCCAACACCCAGTTCTTCTTTTCGCGTTCTGGTAGCTCCATCACTTGTTGCCACGAGGAGGGCCCTCACGTGGTTGGTCCACTCTTACTTTATACGAAAGTTTTCTTGGTGGGATTCCTTTATTCGGTCTCTGTGTTTGACGTGGTGCTGGAGGAACAATCTTGCTGATCGTTGACAGTTGTTTCTGCCGCTGTAGGCTCTTGCTGAGTCAACTCGGTGGTCTCCTCCGAATCCTCCTCCGCGTCCTCAAGAATGTTGACGAAGTCCCCGTCCATTTCCCCTTCTGGCAGAAGACTGATTCCACCACTTGCTTCAACGATGTGTGGATTGTTCTGCTCGTCCATCCGATGATGCGCACGGAAAACAAACTTATCCACACTTTGTTGGTGTTTAAAGTCCAACAGGCGGTAACCTTTGGAGGCGGTGTCATAGCCTATGAGCACGCCCAAGATGGCCTTATCATCCATTTCTTGCGTTTTTGTTTTGGGACAAGGGAATACACTTTGGGCCCAAAAACTCTGATGTGGCTTAAGTCGGGGGTTATTGCATCCCAAAGTTCGCAAGGTGTCTTGTCCACGCTTCGGCTCGGTAAACGATTCTGAAGATATTTCCGCGGCACACACTGCTTCTCCCAAAATCTTTCGGGAAGTCCTGCATCCAACAACATGCATTTTGCCATCTCAAAATAGAGAGCGATTCTTACGCTCGGCCACGCCCATTTTGTTGAGGCGTGTGTGGCCCGTGAACTGTTTCTGGATCCCTCACGCTTGAAGAAATCCTGCAGATCCCTGTTGAGTATTCTTTCCGTGTTTTGTGCGGAAAATGGTGGGCCTAGTTCATACTTAGTGGAACCATAGCGATATATTCCTTTACAACATTTTCGCTCATCCTTGGACTTAAGGAGGACGGACGAACGTAAAGCGGAGTAGTCATCGATAAAAGTTACCATATATCTATGACCGCTCGGCGTTGTGATCGGCATCGGTCCACAGACGTCACTATGTATCAGTTCACCGGGCTTGGTAGCTCTGGTCTCGCTCGTTGGGATGGGGAGTTGGGTTAACTTCCCTCCATGCAACAGTCACAGTCCACCTTTGCGTCACATGTAATGTGTATGCCTAGGGGCCAGTCCCTCCGTGAACAGCTTCTTAATTGCAGCTGGATCCCGGGGACCTAAGCGTCGGTGCCATCGATGCATGCATACTTTGGGTGCGTGCACACAACGCTGCGTCGTTGCCCGTTTTGCACTTTAAACCTGAAAAGTGTCCCGTCAAGTTCAGCGGTTGCAATGACGACCGTTTGTGAGTTATCTGGCAGGTGGCATCCTCGAACGTCACCGGTGTACCCACTACGAGTTGCACATTGAACCGATAACAACCCGCCATCCAGTTCCGGAATGACAGCACATCCTTGAGGTATACTTGTTCCACCTTACCGTTTGGATGTTGCACGACAACCACCCGCTAACCGATTCCTTCCCCAGAGATCGTTGAGTTGTCTGCCAAATATACCTGGGGCTTTACATCATGCAACGCAGTAAAGAACCTTTGGTTTCTTGTCATGTGGCTCGTAGCTCCCGAGTCCACATACCAGCGGTCGGCCTGGTCCTTGTGTATACTGCTCCATACCGCAAAGGAGTGCTGGGGTGCTGCACTGCTGCCAAACATCCTGGGTGCGTACCATGCAGTTAGCTTTCTCCTTTCCTTTCCTAGATGTGTTTTGTACTTGAGGCAGTCTGCCTTCAGATGGCCCTTTTTTTTTACAGTAGAAACATTCCCCTTCCTCCTTACCTGACTTGCTCCCTTTTGGCACCTGCTTGCCGTACGTGCCCGCCTCTTGTCTCTTGTGATATGTTGTCTGGAGGGCTACCTCGTTGTCGCGATGGTCCCGCGTCGCCTCGGCACGGCGCTGGTACTCGGCGGTCAACTTGCCAGAGACATATTCGACGTTCAAGTCTTTCTCGTCTCTTCCCTTTAAGGGCTGTAACTAGTAGAGTATGACTCCGGTAGACTGCACAAACTGACTGCTACTAGGTCGTCGTCTTCGACCTTCTTTTCCCATGCCCCGCAATTGCCCACAACCTCCAGCATGGAGTTGAGGTGCGCCTGCATGGTACCTTGGGGGAAACCTCATCCCATACAATTTTCGCATTAGATAGTCGGCTGCCAATAGTGGATCTCTCATGCAACCTTTGCAGCATGGCCCCCATTTCCTTGGCCGTCTCAAGTTGGAGCAGATGAAGCAACTGGTCATCTTCGACACTGAGACATATTGCTGCAATGGCCTTGCATTCCAGTTTTCCCCAGTCACTGGGCTCTGGGGCTGGCTTGGGTTGGGTGACTACAATCCCACAATCCATCTCCATGAGTACTACCTTTAATTTTAATTTCCACAGTTGATAATTTTCATTATTCAACTTGGTGATCAACATTTTAGAGTATCACCTGCAACAGCATGCTTGATCCTGGCCTATCCTAGGCCTAGGCCTACTTTCAGGAAATTAAAAGTACTCACCCGTACGTGTCAACCTTAACCTCGTTTTTAGGCGCAGATAAAGTGTTCTGGGCCCATAACCTGATGAAACACTTTAGGTGATGAATAGAAACGTTTATTCTTTACAGTTATTAATATGAGACCAATACAAAAGACTAAGCAGGCTACTTAGTACGATCAGAGATGAGGGGACGCCTCGAAAACGCGGGAGTTGTAGTAACTGCTTGCACCGTGAAGGACGTCTGCTTCTGGGCGTGGCCTACTACAGAGGTCGAAACGTAATCGATACTATTACTACCAATCTTGCAAACATCGACTTATGCGATCAAGTAAACTAGGCCTAAGTTAAACACAATAGCATGGCTAAAGTCACTTGGGCTAATAAGCCTACTCATTCGAGTGAACAAAGGGCGCACAGTCCAACAGGCACCTACAGTATTTTTTCACGATTTCACTGACAAAAACATCCTACATTGAGAGCTGTGTGTATATGCTAGCCCTAGTAGTTTTCCCGATTTTCAATACGTGTGCTTATCTCTTTCTAAGCGTCAGGTCTTTAGGAAAAAGATGGAAACACACACCTTTCCCATTACTGTTGCATTTAGGAACGGAGCAGTAGCTATTACAAACATTCGTATTTGCCATTGTAGTGTTTTTACACCTTTATAACTCCAATAACTAGGCGGGGAAGGTTTTGTTTACAACAGCTTTATTTACGCCATCATGATCAGAGAGTGAACTAGGTCAGAGCCTTCTAAAGATACATACATGTTGATACAATGTAAGCCTAAGGTGGCGGTGCACTTTAGGCGGTGATTACAAATCACTACATCTCCCTTTTCTTTTTTTAATAAGAAGATTCTTAGATCTCTTAGTTATTATGAGAATAACATAAAATAGAGAATGAGGTAACTCAACGTTTAAACCTTCCAACTTATTTTTCTAACAATGCAAAGAACGTACTCTACTTGTTTAAGATAATGCAAAGAATATAATAAATCTAATTTAAACATAGAGTACTCAACTTAATTAAGGTAATGTAAGGAATATTAAAACCTAATTTAAATATACTCAACTTTATTAAGGTAGGTAATGCAAAGATTATAATAAATCTAATTTAATGTGAAGAACAGAAATAACTCATAGGTTCATCTTCTGTGTTGGCTTGACCCTCCTGCCGGAACGAGTGGTCTTTTCCGTCTGGCTTCCAACTTCCATCTGGGGCGGGGCCAAACTCTTTCTCGGAGACACGGGCTGCTCGGGTGGCTCACCTGGTAACTCCAAGGGTCCATTTGTAGGTCCAGTTGTACTGTCAAGTGACTGTCTAGAAACAGCAACTGGAGGTTGGTAAGAACTAGGAATGGATAAGGAATTGTCCTGAGAATTGCTGTAAGGAGGAATGAATGGATATGGCATTTGCTCTGGGCTGTGGATTTTGCCTGTTGGGATTAGGTGGAACCGGTTTCGTCGTATAACTCTTCCTGCAGATTTCAGGAGGTAGGATCGAGGTTCTTCTGTCTTTTTGATGACTTTCCCATATCTTTTTAGGTCTGTTATCCACACTTCTTCTCCTTGTTGTAGTTCAGGAAGCTCTACTGCTTTATGCCGAGAGTCATGATTTTTCTTTTGTCTCTCTTTCAGCTCCCTATCTTTCTCTCGAAACTTCTTTAAGTCCGGCCATTTTGGCTCCAGAGATGATGGATGTGTTGGGATGTTTGTTCTTAATTTCCGACCGAAAAGTAGTTCGGATGGACTGTATCCCGACTCTAGCGGTGATGTGCGATATGCAAGTAAGGCCAAGTTAGGATCCTCTACTTTGCTCTTCTGCAGAATCATTTTCACCGACTTTACGCTGGCTTCGGCGAACCCGTTGCTTTTTGCGTATCTTGGGCTGCTTGTTGTCAGTGTAAATCCATATTGTTTTCCAAATTCTCGGAATTCTTTACAATCAAATTGACTTCCATTATCTGCACGGAGGATCTTGGGTATACCAAATCGTGCAAATATCCCTTTAATCTTATTTATGATGTGCATTGAAGTCATGTTCTGAAGTAAGACCACCTCCGGATATCGTGAGAAATAGTCTTCTACTGTAAGGTAGTTACGTCCTTCAATAGTTGAGAATATCAGCTCCAACACACATCCCGGTCCTTCAGGTAACACTGTACTGATCAGGGGTTCCACAGGGTTGCTTCTGTGTTCAATACAGGTCTTGCACTTAGATATCAGTGTCTGAAGGTCTTCATTTATGGTTGGCCACCATACAGACTCCCTTGCTCTGCGACGACATTTTGACACTCCCAAATGTCCTGCATGTAGTCTTGTTAGAATCTCTTGGCGCATGCTGACTGGAATTAGTAATCGATTTCCTTTCAAGATTAGGTCATCCGCAATCACTAATTCATCCTTGTATTTTGCGTACTGCGAAAATTGAGGATTCTTTCTTGCCTGGTTCGGCCAATTATCAGTTTGGAAACCTTTCAAGGTTACACAAGTATTGTCTGCTTCTTGCTGCACTCTAATCTCTTCGATCTTCGAGTCTGTAGCAGGCAAGCTAGCTATGATGCTGTGAACATAGGCTTCGACTGCTTCTTCTAGAAACTTGTCTTCGTTGTTCATTATACCACATATCGGATCTCTGGAGAGAGCATCGGCAGTGTACATTTCTTTGCCTGGTATATACTTGATGTCGTAATCGAACCTAAGCATTCTCATTCTGAGCCTTTGAAGTCTAGGAGTCATTTCTGCTATTGGCTTAGATCCAAATAGCGTGATGAGAGGCTTATGATCCGTGTTTATTTGGAACTTCATCCCGATGATGTACTCGTAGAAACGTTCACAAGCATATGTGATGCCGAGTGCTTCTTTTTCTATTTGGGCCCATCTTCCCTCTGTAGGAGTCAAACTTCTTGACGCGTACATGATCGGCCGCCACGAATCATTCTCTTTTTGCTCAAGAACGGCACCTAATCCATATGATGAGGCATCAGATGTAACACGAGTTTCTCTATTAGGGTTGTACATTGCCAGTGTTGGTGTATTGGATACCAACTCTTTCAACTGCTGGAACGCATGTTCTTGTTGAGGTCCCCAATCCAATCGTTCTTCTTGCTCAATAGATCTCGCAATGGTTTGGTTAATTCGGCTACGTTTGTGAGAAACTTCAACAGAAAGTTGATTGTGCCTAGGAATCGGCGAAGTTCTTCTACGTTTTTCCGGATTCTTCATGGCTTTTATAGCCTCCACTTTGGGATGGATCTGATTTAATGCCATCTTTACTGATTATATGTCCTAAGAATTGTACACTAGGAACATTAAATTGGCATTTACTTTTATTTAGAGTTATGTTTTCCTCTTATAGTCGCTTCAGAACAGCATCTAGGTTTTCGTCGTGCTCTTTCTGTGTGCGACCATAGACCAAAAATGTCATCTATGTGGTTGCACACACCTTTAAGACCTTCTAGTACCTGCGTTATCTTCTTTTGATAGTGCTCAGGCCTGAGCAAATACCAAAAGGCATTCGATTGAAGAAATATCTTCCTTGCGGTGATATGAAGGTGGTCAGTCTTGCCGACTCTTCCTTTAGAGGAACCTGATAGAATCCCTTACTTGCGTCAAGTTTCGAAAAGTATTTGGCGTCTTCGATTTGCGCTAGCGTTTCTTCAATAGTTGGCAGTGTATGTCGTTCACGGGCGAATGCTTTTATTTAATTCGGTGTAATCGACACATATGCGCACACTTTATCGGGTTTGGGAACCACAACTAATGGGGCGCACCAATCAGTAGGTTCTTCGACTGGCGTAATTAACCATCCTGAACCATTTTCTCTAGTTCTTCTTGACTTGGCCTCGAAGTGGTAGAGCAATCCGCCTAGGAGCTGCTACGGCATATGGCACGGCATCCTCTCGGAGCGAGATTGAAAATTCATGTTTCATTTTCCCCACCCCGTTCAGTAACTTAGGGTATTTATCCAGGGGATTTGGTTTAGACTCTGCTGGTCTCCGCTGCTGGTGACGGTTGACAGACTTTGTACTAAGGTAAGTAAGCCTAGAGCTTGAATGGCTGGTCGCCCTAATAGTGGTTCATGCACGCTTTCACAGATAAAACATATCTTGAGTGGAGGACTGCTTCTTCCACTTGAGGTCCGAGCGTATTTTTTCCGATTACCTGCAATGGTTGACGTCCAGGTCAAAAAGTTGCTTAGACGTAGGCTTAAGTTTAGTATCCTTCATTTGTTCGAATAACTTTTTGGGAATAACTGTCACATCGGCACCCGTATCCAATTTGAATTGTACTCTAGTGCCTGAACATTCATAACGACAAGCCATGGGTTAGAATTCTCTAACTCAACTTTCCCAATGAACGCGTCATCGGAATTATCTTGGCCTACTACCTCCTGCACATGCTTTGATCGACAGACTTGTGCCCAGTGTCTCTTCTTGCCACATTGTGACAAGTGGCATCCTTTGCTGGACATACGTCGAAAGAATGCAGTGGGGATTTACCGCACCTCTCACATCTGTCGGACTGCTGCTGGCCTTGACTAAACTTAGTTTTAGGCCTAGGCCTAGGATCTTTAGACTCTTTACTAGACTTATTCCAAGGTCTACTTTGTTTATTCTTACCGGTTTTCACCGCTGCGATTTGTTCATTCGTGGGTGGTCGCACTACCGATTGTTGGCCTCGTACTGACTCCCGCTGAGTTGCCCTATCGACTACTTTTTCTAGTGTAAGATTTGGATCCATTTGGAGCTCTTCACTAAGTCTAGCATCACGCATGCCAACAACTATTGCGGTCTCTAATGAACTCATCCCTGAGTTCATTGAACCCACAGTGCTGGGACATGCTGTGTTAAGTCTGTGACAAACACACTCATAGGCTCACCCTCAGCCTGAACTCGCCTATAGAATTTCACCCTTTCATATATTACGTTTTTCTTAGGTTCAAATCTATTATGGAACTGGGCTTTCAAATGTCATATTTTTTTAGGTCATCTGTTGAAAGTTTGAAGCTAGCCAGAATATCATCTGCATCTTCGCCCATTGTGTAAATAAACATATCTACCTGTTCTTCCTCTGTTTTGAGATGGAGGCCAGAAGCTTTTCTAAACCTCTCCCATCTCTGTGACCATTTTAGCCAAGTGGATGGCTTTGCAAAATCAAAGGAAGCGGGTGGACTGACCTGATATGTTGTTGTTTCCCCTCCTGGCATTATGAAGTTGTTTTACCTTGAATGTTGATAGTAGTATTTTAGTAGGCCTACTCACACTTTCCAAGCACTTCTGACTACCATGTAGTGTTTTTACACCTTTATAACTCCAATAACTAGGCGGGGAAGGTTTTGTTTACAACAGCTTTATTTACGCCATCATGATCAGAGAGTGAACTAGGTCAGAGCCTTCTAAAGATACATACATGTTGATACAATGTAAGCCTAAGGTGGCGGTGCACTTTAGGCGGTGATTACAAATCACTACAGCCATAGAGACATAATAACGAAGTCAACAAGCCTTGTTTACTTATGGGATGATCGCTGCCAATGACAACCAATACCGCAATGCGTAGTACACGCGCCGCCGCCGCAGCGCTTCGATAGACTTTTTTTCGCGAATACCATTTTTCATTGCTCCTGTGTATTGCGCATGCGCGTACAGTCAGCTGTGGAGTTTCCTTGTTCGTGATTGGCTCGTCGTAAGAAACCGTTGTAAGAATCATAGAGAAAGTAAGAATGGACAACTAGGGCGCATTCCGATATTCGCTACTTAGCGCAGTAGCCGCGCTCCACCCATTCCGAAATTAGCTCCAAACGCCCCGCCTTGTGTTCCGAAATTCGCTACTGGAGCGTTCTCAGCGCGCTCCAAACGCTGGAGGTTTTTGGCCCGGCACTAGGAGCGTTCCGTGGAGTGGGGGTAAATCAAGATGGCGGCAACTGAAGATTTACGAAAGGACTGCTGAAAATAGCACGTAAACTGTTAGGATGTCTGCGAATGGACTATAGTCCATTAGTTCTCCAAGTTTAAGGTTTGGAAATAATTGTTGATGAAAGAATCAATGAAATAACCATTAATTAAGCATTCTTCTAATTAAGCAATCTGATAATTTCACGGTCAGCCATGTTTTAAACGCTACACCCGTTCCGAATGTTGGAGCATAATCATACGCTCCACTGCGCTACAGAGACGCTACAGCCGTAGCGACTGGAGCGAATATCGGAATGCGGCCCTAGTCAAAGGCCCGCGGGGCTTAGCTAGTTCCGAAAAATCCAACAGATAGCGCCGCGAACTGTGGGACAAGCTGCAACCGAAGTGTGGTTGGCGCAATGGACTTCAACGTGTTTTTACGCCCGTACGGGTGGAAAAAATCCTTGAAAAATATGTTATTTTTTAGAATGGACTTAGCCAAAGACTATGTAGATCAAGAAGGAAGCCAGCTGCTTTTTAGGGAAGGCTGTTTGTCCTATATTATGTCCTAGAGGATGTGTGGACTTCGGAAAACGGTGGTCGTCATAGTCCCTATACCTTTGGGTTTAGAATGATTATAAACCCAAAGCCTTTACTCTCGAAAGCATTTTTTAAGTTTTTAGTCTCAGGTTTAGGCCAACATAATTTATTTTTCCTCAGTTCACAAGATCATATCGTAAAAAGTAGTCCTGGGTTTAGCTCTAGGGGTAGGCGGAGGCCTAGATTCATATCCTAGGCCTACACGGCACAGATACTCTGTTATCTGTGTACACGGCTAGGACTAGACACATCTCTTTGCTAAGATTTAGGCCTAGAAATGTACCCCTCTTTATAGTTTATACACAGTTTAGGCCTTTAACCTTGGAAGCTTTAGACCTAGGCCTACCTTAAAAGCAAAATCAAGGCTATACTGTTAGTTTTAACCTACCAATAAGCAGAGGCTAGGCCTAGGTGTTATTTTCCTTTAATAAATAATAAATATAAATTTTATTTAGAGTCTACCCACTCATGCAGTTATATAACTGATTTTCAGTGGGGGACTTTAAATCAAAGCGACCAAGCCAACCCTGCAGGCCCCGACGCAATCGACGAGTGAGCGATAACCTGCAACCAAAGATCAATATTTTTAATAGGAAATATAGCAATCAGTGGTAGGGCCTATGGACAGTGCAAACACCCGCGAATCAACACCAGAATCAACAAGGCCGATTCAGAACAACTCTGAAATTTATTATGTGCTTCGTTGCTAGGACGGCTCCAAAAGTCCCCTTTTTACAAAATCCAAAGCAAAACAAAGGGACTTAAGTCCAAAATCAGAAGTTAAAAAACTTCTGATTTAGGGGGAAAATCAAACCCCTGACCTTCGCTTTGCAGCAGATCCCAAACCCACAAGCCCAAACGGCCACCCTAGGCCTACCCTAATATAATTATGAAAAACTTTAAACTAACTTGTATCATTATGCAATTTAAAGGGAAAAATAAGCAACATTCTATTTATTCTAGCTGGGGTCTAGCCCTACACCTAAAAAAGAGTACCTGCTAGTTTTTACTACTTAGGCCCTTTTTGTGCAAAATTATGGGGGCCGCTCAAAAGGTCTATCAGTACCTCCCTGCTACAAGCTTTAAGTTTAAATAAAAAATATTGGCCAGTCCGGGAATAAAAAAATGGGTAACACTGAGCAGGGCTCCCCCCGGGGGAATTGTTTGAAACAAAAATCCACAAAATTTGCAAAAAACTGCCTACAGCAGGGTTCACATTTTTCTTTTAAAACATTTTTATCTACTATTTTAATTCCCCCCCGTCTTTTTTCTTAATTGATACCTTGGAAACGATTGTAAAGACACCCCCCCCTTTTTTAGCTCTGACGACGTCGTGAAACAACACAATTTTGAACCATTTCAATCCAAAATCCTCTTTAGTGGGTCAGAAAGGCTGTACGTCAGTTAAAATCGTCCCACAGATCCCCATCTTTGAGACATGTTTGAGTCGTGACGTCGGGGGGCGGGTTAGACTACGCCGTCCATTGGATTTTGGCAATTCGTTACGACATAAATATACGCTTTGCGACTTTCCCAAAAACATTGAATATCCTGAGGATTACTCCTCTTACCTTCCCCGATGAAAATTCAGTCAACTTTACTTTTTAAAATTTAGACTAAAATTTGGACAAGAAAGTCAGTAATCAAGAACAACAAGATCAACTCTATTTGACCCCCGTTAAAAAGACAAAACAAAACCATTTTAAATAAGAATAACAAGACTAGATACAACAAATCCTTACTAAACCGACGACTAGTACATAACAGAGAGAATAGACAAAACTATAGACACATGAATCCTTACTAAACCTGCTTGCTAAAAACTAAACTAGATGGAAAAAAGCAAGACTAGATATAACAAATCCGACTAAAAAATGGCTTGATAGTTAAAAAGGGACACTAATCTAGTGAGAAAGACAAAAACTAAAAAACAACTAAAACCTTTACTAGACTTTGGCTTTTACTAAATCCTAATCTAGTGAGAATAGACAAGACAGAAAAACAAATCCCGACTAAAGCTGGCTTACTAAATATACACTAAAACGTAGATGAGAATAGACAAGGACTAATACAACTAATCCTTACTAAGCTTGGGCTTGAATAGAAACAAACTAATCTAGATGAGAATAGACAAGCCTAGATATACCAAAAATCACGCTAAAAGCTGGCTGACTAGTATACACTATCTAGATGTGAATATACAGACTAAATACAACTATCCTGACTAAGCTGACTTGACTTAGAATCACTAATCTAGATGAGAATAGACCATGACTAGTAAATACAACATAATACCTTACTAGACCTTACTTGACTAGAATACACTAATTCTAATGATGAGAATTAGACAAGTCCAAAAAATAGCTGGTAGGCCCATATCTTAATTGCGTGCATTAAACAATGATAGTCTGTAACCATAAGGTACATGGTAAATTATGATTGCTCCTGCATCCTGCTTCTTTGCAATTGTAAGCGAAACAATCATTGTAAGATTTGAGAGAGCGGGTAACATGGCCTCTCCTCGCTCCTCTACTCTTTCTTTCCTCTTCTCTCTTTCCAAATTTGCATTTAATCTGGGGAAAACAACATTAATATGGTTAAGTAGACAGTTGGGGTAACAATTTTTATCTCTCACCGAATGCTGCTGCATATGTCTGTGGAAAAGTTACAGTTTTAGTGTTATTAATAATATTATAATACAGTTTAGTTGTCAATCGGAACATTGGTCTTGTTGCATTAAATCTGAAATAAACCATGGTATGGTATTATTAATTTCAGTGAGTAATAATGTGTAACTCTTGTTCCACGTAAAACTGAAACATCTAGGTGCCCGTTTAGGGCCGCCGCAGCAAGCCGCTGTGAGCCTCACCTCAAGCACCTTATACACCAAGCGTTTGGGGTGATTTCGAGGTGTTTACCCAGCCCGCAGTAACGTGATGTGAACTTGAAACTACACAATCGAGGGGATTTAGGTACCTGACAAAACATCCAAATTTTATTGGGGTAGATAGTCCTTCTTGTGAAAACATGCTGGAAACATGCTCAAAATCACTTAAGATGTTAGCTACTGCTCTGCTAACTGCTACTACTGCTACTGCTAACATCTAATACGTCGGCCCGCGATTCTGACCATGACGGGGGGGACTACACTGTTCATATTTTTACATGGACGTTAAGGTTATAAAGTATTCTCTTTTGAAAAAAAAGTGTGAAAAAGTTTGCTGCGAAGAGCTTCCACATAAGAGGTTTTCACAAATAAGCCTTAGACACTTGGCATACAATCAACAAGAAACCATATTTACTTGACCTTGTTGACGTATAAGCAGATTTAGGGGGAAAAAGGCGATACGAAAACAAATAGCGGACTTTTAAAAATTTTTTCTTTTTGGGTTTTGGAAGGGAAAAAAGGTGTCTTTTAACCTCATAAAAAAAATCAAAAAACCATCCCGGCCGGCCCCAAAGGGAAAAATTATTTATAATGAAAAAAGTTAGGTCCTAAATTTCCCTTTGGCTATAGGACTAGTGAAATTATACTTACATACATGTTTGAAAACCAGCCCCCCCTACCGCCACATGTTTTGATATTAGGGGCTCACTGTTTTTTACATAATTGCAAAATAAAATCATTTATACAATCGTCTTTCGGGGCCCGGTTTATAAAGGGCACTGCCACAGAATAAATAAAAACTTTTTCGAGCTTTTTGGGATAGAAAATCTTTTTAAAGTGTTTGGATTTCGTGATACTTTTTCAACCATAACTCCTATATAATTGGCTAGACCAGCATTGGCCCCTTCCCGGGTAAAATTAGAACCATCTTAAAATGACAGTTTACATGTTAATCAAATGGGGCGTTTTTGTGGCCAATAGTTCTCAAGATTGCCGCCATTTTGACGGGTAAGCATACTACCCTTTTAAACCCACCAAATATTACTAAATTCCCTTATGAATCACTTCCTGGGTCTGCGTCACGGGGGGGTTTGGGGGGCGTGCCCCCCCCCAATCGCAATAGCCCCCCCCCAAAAATTTCCCTTTTTTTACTTTTTTTTAAATTAAAAAACCCACAGTCACAGCTACTTTTCCGAATTATCACTACTTAAAAAAATTTTATAATCAAACTTTATTAAACAATGATTACCGGTGGGTAATTCTTATTAAAAGACGAGATTTAAAAAAATTTTTGGTGTTATTTTTGGGTAGTATTTTTGGATTTAATTCATACGACTGTTAAATTGTCTAATTGTGAAGTGTTTCATTTTCCCTTTTTTGTCCGGCCCAAAAAAAATGGCGAATTTACTTTTAGAACAATAATAAAATTTTCAACTGCATTTTAGAGCAGTCTTTAATATTTCAAAACTCTCTAAACGCACTGATTTGCCCCAAATTACCTTTTGGATTAAAAAAAAATGTAGGACAGCCTCTCAGAGCCCCGCCCCAAAATTTGATCATTTGAATCTTTTTCCCTTTTTATTGTCAAAATTATCGTAACAAATAAAAGTAATTTATTAAACAATCCGAAATTAAAGAAGTCCCCCCGACGGGGCTCAAAAAAACGGATCTTCCCACATTTTGGTTTAGCGTCTTAACCCTAGACCACCAGGGCGGGTACATTTTAATTCTGAAATTTATTGCATTATAATCTGAATGGATCCACACACAACTTCAACATTCGGCAATATAATTTATATAATGGAAATTGGGTTTTTTTTAATTTCTGGATTGTATTTAAAATAAAAAAATTTACACCTATGGGAGTGTTTCCCGATCAACCAAAACGAAAAATAAAAGTATCTCTAAATTGAAAATAAATCAAACTTTTTTAAAAATTTTTTCTATGTAATGCTGTGAATTGAAGCTCAACATGAGACAAAAAAAATTGACCACACAAAATAAATTTTTGGTATTGCATTCAACCTAACGCTTTTTCTAAAAAGACCAAGCACTCAAAAAACCTGATTTTCAAAATTTTGTGCGGCGCTATTTTTGGGGGGGGTCCCCCCCCACCCCCCGTGCTTATCCCCCGACGAAAGTACTTGCGCCCCCCAATCTCCAATTCTATGACGCTCCCCGATCCTTCGATTGTTTCTTTTGTTAATCCATGCGCACAAGTAAACCATATCAAAAAAACCAGTAAAAAAACTTTATTGCATTAAAAAAACATAAATTAAAACACCAACGCCATCTTGAAGGGCCGGGTTTAGTCTTCAAATTTGCTAGCTCGCCCTGTGCGGAGTATAGGGGACTCTAATTGCCTACTATAGGGGTTTAATATCAATGCTTTCAACTCACAACCCTTACTAAAATTTT